>OX155964.1:10818924-10950426 GCA_944548615.1 Micropterix aruncella | reverse complement strand
AAAAAAAATTTGGCTCAGATAATCAATATTAAAAAAAATTAGCCCTAAAGTACAAAAACACTTTAAAAATAATCTTAAATGTCAATTTCTCATTGCATAAAAAAAAAAAGAGGTAGAGCGCTGCAAATTTAATCAAAACATCTCTAGGTTATGCCCTTTCTATTGGTATGAAATTTACGTATTTTATTTCAAAATAACAGGAGGTATTGATCATTTCACCAAACCTGACGAAATTGCTGAAAAAAAAAACAGGGCAATTTTTTTTTTAATGGTGGTTGTCTGAACCAAATTTTTTTTTTATTATTCTGCTAGTAATTTAGATACGAATAAACCAAAATGTTGACTGTTTAATCAGTGTTAAATGAAGTTAATGGAGTTTAAAGCCATGGAAATGAAAAATTTCGCCATATTACAAAAAAATAATTTTAAAAAAATCGTGAGGCCTAGGTTAAATTTTTGGGGCCAAGCATGTAGGTGAGGGCCTCACTTATCCGTCATAATCGTATGTACAACCGTCTGCCGAACACCCTGTATATATATATATCTATATATATATATATATATATATATATATATATATATATATATATATATATATATATATATATATATATATATATATATATATATATATATATATATATATATATATATATATATATATATATATATATATATATATATATATATATATATATATATATATATATATATATATATATATATATATATATATATATATATATATATATATATATATATATATATATATATATATATATATATATATATATATATATATATATATATATATATATATATATATATATATATATATATATATATATATATATATATATATATATATATATATATATATATATATATATATATATATATATATATATATATATATATATATATATATATATATATATATTCATCATTATACGTCTGATAAGTCAATGTGAAATCTTTTTTTCAGAACCATACAGACTTGACGGAAAAAATTTATCAGCGAAACGCCAGTAATGAAAAGAAGGGGTTAACTTCTCAACCGATAGTAGTTGCTGTAGGACCTAAAGAGAAACTTGAAGTGTTCTACGTTGTGATTGACGAAGTAAAATACCGTTTCGACAACATCCTAAAAGCGTTCGATGTATGCTTCAAAGCATACATGGCGCTAAATCTGTGCTATGGGAAAGAATGTGAGCAAATATGGGTTTTTATTCAGAAATACTTATATAAAATAGATTTACCACAAGATAAAAAGTTCACGAGAGTAGCGATATTCATGTCAGAATTGTCAAAGTAAGACTGTAACTGAGTAAGGTTTAGTGAGCCTTCAAAATGTTTGCCTGTTTCCTCTGCGAAGATGGATTTGTTAATTCCAAAAGCTTGTTACTCCATTTAAAAGTCATGCATACTTTAGAATCACAATCAACGTACTGCTGCAAGCAAAATGGCTGTACAAGAGTTTATAATAGTATTAGAGGTTTTCGAAAACATTTGGACACACATAAAAATAATGAATCGTTTAAAAGTCAATATGCAATAAAAACCATTACTGATCAAATTAATACTGACCCTAAGTGTTCCGAGAACGAAGCAACAGGTAGTTCAGATGTACTCAACATTGAGAAAAACGTGGTAATATGTGAAGAAAACGTTTTAAAGAAATCAGTTGACTCATTTGCTATGTGGATATATAGTAATAACAATATAAATAGGAAAACCGCTAATGATATCATACAACAAACAAAACACATATTAGAACTAATAAGAACCAAACTTGAAAGTTCAGTCAAACAACATGTTCAGGATTCATCTGCAAACACTGTATTAGATGAAGTGATAAAAACATGCAATGAATCATTTTATGATTTGGAAACCGAGTTTAAACTGAAAAGTTATATGGAAAAAAAGGGGTATTATATACCTCCACAAAATTTCATTATTGATGATGTTGTTGCTAGGACGGTTTGCAATTCTTCGGTTTCTTTAAGTCCAAAACCAATAACCGGGGCAATCATACCATTACGTGATATTTTAAGAATCTTCTTTGAATTACCAGGTGTATACGCTGCAATTCGAAATTACATGACAGATTTGATAAATGAAAAAAACAGTTCAATGAAGAATATCATACAGTCGGATTATTGGAAATCAGTGTATTCACGTTATTCTGGACAAGTTGTAATACCGTATTACTTGTACTTTGATGAATTTGAATGTGGCAACCCCTTAGGAAGCCATGCTGGAGTTCAGTCTATTTCCGCAACATACTTCCAAATTGCTTGCATTCCTCCAAATTATATATCGTCACTGGAAACTATCTTCGTTGCAATGTTGCACCGTTCCTCATTTAAATCATTTGGACATGGTATAATATTTCGAGATCTTTTAAAAGAATTGATGCACTTGGAAAAAGAAGGTATCGTAATACAGAATGCTGATGGAACTGACAGGGTGTTTTTTGTGCTTTCTTTGGTTTTGGGCGATAATCTGGGCTTAAACACTATTCTTGGTTTTGTAAAGTCTTTCTCTAGTAATTATTACTGCAGAATTTGCAAAACACATAAAAAAGTAACGTGGAAACAAAACAAGCAAGACAACGATTTATTGCGAAACCGCGAAAATTACCAAGACGACGTCAAAGTTAACAATCCGTCTCTTACAGGAATTCGAGAAAATTGTATTTTTAACTCGTTAAGTTCGTTTCATGCTATTGAAAATTTCACCGTCGACATTATGCATGATATATTTGAGGGCGTTTGTCACTACGATTTGACTAATATAATCATGCATTATATCGATATTGCTAAACTTTTTAGTTTAGAAAGTTTTAACAATCGCTTAAGCCTATTCGATTATTCGCGGTACGAAATTCGAAATTTAACAGGCGTAATTAAAAGGGAACATCTTATTAATAAAAAATTACACACTAGTGCATCTGAAATGATGACGTTAGTGCATCTCATGCCTTTGATGATTGGTGACTTAATACCAGAAAATGATCCTGTTTGGCAAATTTACCTTACATTAGCAAAAATTATAGATATTCTTTTGGCTAGAAGCATTGACGTTAAAACAATTATTCAGCTGGAATGTTTGATAAAAGAACACCATGAGTTATACGTAGAGTTATTTAAAGAAACTTTGAAACCCAAACATCATTTTATGGTACATTATCCATACATCATACGTCGATTTGGACCTTTAAGGAATATGTGGTGCATGAGATTTGAAGCTAGACATAAAGTTCTTAAAGAAATTGCTAAAAATACATCTACCCGCAAAAATTTGCCTTTAACTATTATGGTAAAAGAGCAGTTACGTTTTGCAAACAAAGCCTTTAATAAAGTTGGTTTTGGAAGTACGTTCAAAAGGGGGAATGCCGAAGGTACAAATGTTTTCATTTCAACTGAATTTATTGACTTAATCCCTGCTCATTTTAATTTTAATCATGATAGAGTTCAGTGGGTTGAATATCAAAGTATCCGTTATGTTATCGATAGCATCTTAACTATACCATCTGAAACTGAATACTCTTTTTATATAATAAAATATATCTTGGTGTCTGCTAGTGGTGACACGTCTTTCATATGTTTAAAAATTCCTTGTATAGGATACAATGATCATTTACTAGCATATCAGCTGGAAACTTATACCCAAACAAACGAATGGAAATTGATTTATTTAAAAAGCATTTTTCTGTATCCTTCTTTTTGTCATACACTCTCCGGTGGTAATAAATATTGTAGATTGAAGTATATTTAGACCTATCTTTAAAATTATGTTGTAGCTTTTAGATACGTTTGTAAGTTGATTAAGGTATTTTTTTAATAATTAAAATATTATTAGGTATTTTTATATTAAGGTATTTTTTTAATAACTAAAATTCCTAATATTTTTTTATTGACATTTAAAAAAAAACGAGACACCGAATGGACGAAAAAACCTATGTCTCCATTGTATAAACCATAGTTTGTCATATGTCATTTAGTTAGTTCCGTGTCTCGTTTTTTTTTAAATTTTTGCAAAAATAGACTAAACCCAAAAATTGATTTAGGTTCCTTAGTCTGCCGAATCTTTAATTTATAATTGTAGGACCACCAAGTGTATTGTAATCTTGCGTAATTGGTATATTGAAATTCTCTAAATTACCTTAAAATTGCTTTGTAGGAGTTGGATAACTAAGTTTGGTTTTGTAAAGTTTAAAAATATGTGTAGGTATTCAGAATAATAATTCATAGCTCACCCTAAATTAGGCTAAATTAGGTTATAAGTTTTATGATTATTAATAATTAATAAATGTTTCGAATTTTACTTGTTCTGTTTTATTATTATTATTTAGCACCATACTCTATTTTATGATAGATTAGAAATAATGAGTAAAGAATCAAGGATACAAGTTATAGTAATTATAATTTCTTTTTATTTAGTGTAAGCTTTTGTATAATTAATTTGAAATTGTTAAAAGTTTTGTTTTCAACTGAATTGTATTGTAACTTTAATCAGCATTTTTGGATATATTTTAAAAATAAAATGTTGTATATTCGAAACTTGTACCTTAGTTCGTCTTGTATCTTTTCTACACTAGGAATCCACGTTATGTTTGCCTGATAATTTCTTGTAAATTTAATGTTTACTTTTCCTATAATAATTTATATGAAATAATTTTTCCTACAATTATAATTTTTTGACTGTTAGTAACTTTAATCTGTATTCGGGGGTACAATTTACTAATATCTAAAATTTAGTAGAGTTTAATCAATTTTTTAGTACAACTTGCTAAACATAATATGTAAACGATGTAAGGTTATTGGTAAAAATGCATGTGTCATAATTTGCAAGATTGAAAATATTTACAAGTATTTGTTTAAATATTTTCTTTAAAAAATAATTGTAAATATTTACAATTTTGTAAATTACTTATGATACTTACATAAATATTTTACCAATAACCTTACATCGTAAGAATATTTTTGATAGTAAGTTTATACTAAGAAAACAGGTCAAATCTACTAATTAATATTAGTTAAATATACCACCGAATACTGATTTAAACTTGGAAAAAATAATAATAATTTTTCGTAAATTTTACAAATTTGTTCACGTAAATAGTACGAAAATTAACAGACAAATATATCCTGGAATTTTAGTAAAAGGTACGAAAGTACTAAGAAATAAATTTGGAATATACAAAACTTTATTGTTAAAATATACCCAAGAATAGTGTTGAAAGTTACAAAACTTTACAGTTAAAAACAGTAATAATTCTTCATGCTTTTGACAAATAATTCCAAATAAATTATACTAAACCTTACATTAAATATACAAAGAGATTGTTAGTCAAATATAACCAGGATTCTTAGTAAAAGGAACGAAATGTACTAATAAATATGTATGGAATACACAAATGTTTATTAGTACAATATACTCAAGAATAATGATTAAACCTACAAAACGTACTGCTTGAAAACAGTAATAATTGTTCGTAATTTTGACAAATAATTTCTAATAAATCTTACTACTACATACATTAAATGTACGAGAAATTATCAGTTAAATAAAAGAAGGATTCTTAGTAAAAGACACGAAATATACTAATAAATAAGTATGGATATACAAAACTTTAATAGTAAAATATACCCTAGAATACTGATTAAATCTACAAGAATTTTGCACTTGAAAACAGTACTAATTCTTCGTACTTTTAGCAAATAATTTTAAATAAATTATACAGAAAAATTAATTAAATATACAAAAAATTGTTAATCAAGCTTAACCAATATTATTATTTAAAGTAACGAATAAATAATAATGGAATGTACAAAACTTTATTAGTAAATATACAATGGAATACAAATTAAATCTACGAAAAATAGTGGTTGAAACAAATATTATTAATCGTAAATATTTCATAAATTGTACAAAAACATTTATTGGATTAAACAAAATATATCAGTAAAGTATATCATTTATTCCAGGTAAAATTGATGACTCGTACTAAGAAATAACTGTGAAATATACTAAAGATTATGAGTAAAATATACCCAAGAACACTGTTAAACTTACAAAATAATTACCTTAAATTTAACTAATCTCTTTATTAACTTTTACAGAAGTTGCATATAAATCTTGATTACTTTAATCGAGATTATCTTTAAAAGAGACTAAATAGTCTGTCATATTTACTTCGTATATAGAGAAAAATAATAAAAAAATATCGTTATAATAACATTTGAGTTTTGTAAAACTAACCAACTGATTTTTCATAAAGTCAATCAATAATGTAAATTATTAGTACATTTTAATGAATTAAGTTTGGTAAATGTTTTGTACATTTGACAAATGTCATTTTGTATATTTAAGTAGAGTATTTATTAAAATTGCTAAGAATTAGCAATTAAATGCAATTGAAAAGAATTGTTAAAATCAACCAATTTCTTCGTGAGGCCTATAGTTAAGGTCGGCGTTGGTTGGGATAACAAGGAATTTTGTAAATGCAATCAAACATTTCTTTCCGTGTAGGCACGCGAATCGGGAAACAGAGAATCGAGAATCGATCGCAATCCGAAACAATCGAGTTAAATTCAAATTTTAATTTATTTTGTCATTCCTAAATTTGCTGCAGTTATTATTTACAATATAATTAATTAAGATATAATTTACAATTTCCAACTTACAATTTTTATAATTTATTATTAAGATAATTAATGTTCTAAGGTAGACGATTTATTTTAATCATTATCATCTTGAGAAATATCCTAAATATTATCGTACTGAATGTAATAAAATAACCCTAATTATTACATAAATTCGAAACAAAAATGCATAAAATTGATTAAGGTAATAAGCTATTGCAAAAGATTCAAAATATAATTTAAAAAATAAAAATCATCAATAATAGTCAAAAAAGAGTCACATAAATAAATTCTTATATAAAAATTACGACGTGACTGTCGAAATAAAGCGGATTTCGATGTGTAGACCCAGAAACAGATGAGGTTCGTCATGATATCTCGCCTGAGAATAAAGTTTATCAAAGAGAATGGCTGGCGGTTGATTAAGTGACATCACGATATAATTAAGCTAACGTTACTAAAATATTTAAATATCGTAAGGGGAGATTGGCAACCCCGATAATAAGCTAAAAGGAATGGCTATATTAGGCCAGGAAAACGCTAGATCTTTTTAAGTAGCAGTTTCTACTATAGCAAAAATAAATGAAAATAAATCTATTTTTTTTTGTCATGCCGCAATGGAGCTATAATCAATAGTAAAGTAATGCTTTTTTCACTAAATGGAAAAGTTTTCCTTTAGTTCATTCTAATTTTGATTTATGATTTATTTTCAAATATTTTTTAATATAGGTAAATATTAATTTCAAAGTATATTTAAGTGACTATTACATTTATGAGACTAGTTTTTTTCATTGTTTTAAAGTAGTTCCATTGAACAGCCTCGGATCTACTATTATTGAACTCTGTGCCTTTACTCTTGAGACAAATAAAAACCTTATCGGGTTTAAAAATCGATTAAGAGATTTTTCAACGTATCAATACGTATCAATACCTCCCTTACCCATCTCCTAGCTTGTCCTTATACCACATTCCTCCCCTCGATATTGAATTGGCATATGTTAATAATTGTACGTATTTATTATGACCATTATTTTACAAAAAATACACTCGTCATATATCATATTACCAACATAAATATTTGTTACAATAGCCCTGGCAGTATATCCGTAAGATATTGCCTTCTAGCAATAGGCCCACCATGTTGCTTTCTATTGTGTGTGCATTTATTTGAGAAATAAAGATTATTTTTATTACAAGATATTATTTATCTTGCAATGTTTGTTTGTTTGTTTAAGTAAAATGTTGCGAGCTGATTTAGAACCACTTTTTCTTATCATACGTATTTGAAATACGGTTACTGATACGGTTACTCACCTCTTTTAATAACAGGTTTAATGACCTTGACATTTTTTTCTCTGGACAGGAAGCCTTTTCTTCACGCAGTCGAAGAAAAGCTCAGGAACGATAATTAATTTAAATTTACTTATTACTTTATTATATACAATATATTTATATGTGTATGTATGTCTATATGTATATATATGTCAATAGTATACGTATGTAGGTATGTGTTATAACAATCCTTCCCTTCCATTTCCATTCCCCTATTGTACTTATACATTTATATTTAGAAAGGCTTCTTTTTCCTTTTTTCTTAAAAAGAAGGTTATAAAATTATTATCTTTTAAATGGGTACTTTATATTTTTTGCTAATTTAAAATGTATTAATGGCTATATTGATGTTAATTTATAAAATGTTTTTTTTTATATAAAGAATATGCTGTATACATTTAGTTAATAAAATAAAAAAATAAAATAAAATATTATATGTTTGGTTCCGTTCCGATGACAATGTATTTTTATGGTAAACATGACCTGATTCTACACCCAGGATCGGCTCCCGACGAGGATACTCTTCCAAGGTCAACAGCAAAAACAAACAATTTTGTAGACGCATTGAATTATGACAGCTCATTTTAAATTTCACCATGGCATGGCTGCTGCACCCAGAGTTGGCTCCCGACGGGGGGATTCCTCAACAGTCAACAGCAAAGAAACGAAATTTTGTATAAGCATTCAATTATGATAGCCCATTCTAAGTTCCATTATGGCATGGCTGCTTCACCCAGGGTTGGCTCAGGACAGAGCATTTTAATAAAAACTTGTGTTTAAAATGAAAAAAAACATAAAAATGTGGTTTTACTATCGACTTTTATGATAGATTTTTCTTAAATGGATCACTTGCGGTTTAATCGATTTTAAAGGTATCGATTTTAAAGGTATCTCGAACATTCGATCGTTGCGCCACCCCTAGAGTCTAATACGGGTCGTCTTGAGAAGATTGCCGGTCATTAGTGACCCAGCCCCGCACAGGTACTAAACTAAGACTCGCGTGGTTTAGTACAAATTTAATTTCGTTCCCTGTCTGCCGCTGATCACAAAAAGGCAAGAAACTAATGATACATATGAGTAAAAAATAAACCGCCTCCAGACCCGTCAAATACAGCACGCGGGCTCTTTCGCAACGGGATTAAGATGGTAGCCAAGGATGAAATTAGCAATCAAGCCATTTTTATGTGAAATCGAAGACTATCTCGGCAGTTTAACATGTTATAATAATTAAAAACAGATTTTACCGCGAATATGTATACTCTTAAACAGTGGAGTCAGGCCCAGACTGGCTCCTTTGGGGGCCCTCGGCTAGAGACTGAAGAAGGGCCCCGTTATGAAGAGAAAATTATGAGAATCCTGCCTCGGGATTTATTTTGAAAATGACATGCCTGAAAACCACTTTTTCCGATGTTTTGGCACTTGAAAAGTATTTGAGTATTAGCATGATCTTTATCAAAAATTAATCTTTTCTTCTGTAGATTACCTTTGCTTACAATACTATTTTTATATATTTTTTTATTATATATAAACGTAGTAGGTACATACTAGATGAAATAGTTATCAATGACAAGTGGTTTATTACTTGTGGCGAGAATATTTGTATGAATATGGGTGTGAGAAATATTTTTAGATTTAGGCCGCTTAACCTGTGCTAAAACCATTATCTAAATTCTTCTACAATACCTCAATAAAAAAATATTTAATTGGGGAAAACGCTTATGAAATAGCAAAACATATTATGTAAAGAAAAAAAGTTGTCTTTTACTACGATTATGTTTTTATAATCAAAAGAAAAAATGTTCAAAATTATTTAATTATTAGAAAATTAAATCAAGAAGTATCCTAACCTAACAGCTTTTTGGCCAATTGTTCAATAGTCCTGGCTACTTCATCTATGATTACACTTTATATAAGGTATAAAAAAAATAATAATAAAAAAATCCAAATTTAAATCCATAGTGACAGCGTATTTTAAAAAAATCTCAACAATAAATATTAATTATAATGATTAAATGTAGTGAATAAAGTGCAATTATGCAGTTTAGATTAACCTGCGGTTGACACAGGACGCGTCCCGAATCTACACCTTTTTTTTATTTGGACTTTCGTTACTGATAAAAAATATGAAATAAAAATGATTTTCCTCTTTAACCAAAGACAAAATAAATAAAAAAATACATTATACATAGTTATTTATAAATAATAAGTTATTTATTTGAAATAATCATCCAATAGAAAAAAAACGGTGTTGTCACCCAAGATTTTCCTGGAAAGTAGCAAAGGACTGACTTTATCTGAATATTAATTTCATAAATAAAAAACGATGAGCGCCCACACTCGGACAGCGGACAAACCAAATTGGGTTCCGCTGCAACCGCCTGAGGCGGCGAGGTTCGTTTCTCGGCTAAGGGTGAGGTTGGGTCAATCGCAAAACATGGCGTTAATATTTGATCAAATAATATATGGTGGAATCTAAATATTATTAGTGTAGCTTGTATGAGAGATATTCCAACTGAAATTTCACAATGTGATTTCGGCCCGACAAACCATCTCTGTATAAAATTTATATAGATTTCCTAACTGTTTTATTCATTGAAATCGGATTTCAAATTTAAAAAAACGGGTAGTTTTGCTATAAATTTGCACCCTTACCCAATGCATAGGCAACAGCTGCTAGTACTGAACCGCCTTTCAGGAGTTTTATTATATTTGTCGGCTTGCAAAAATGGCCAGAGCAGCGTTTATATGCTTTCGTCCAATTATTTATTATTTCGCCTCCCCACAGGAAATTGAAGCGTCGGTGGCGGGACGGCCGGTGGCAACGCCTCGTCAATATAAACTAGATTTTTTTGACGTTTTGACGTTGTAATTTCCTAATTCACAACTACCCCCCATTTCGGGTGATAAACGAGCGCAGTATCAAGGCCAAACTGCAACGCGCTCCGGCCTATTTGACCTTATTATTATTGGACATTAGTGCTAATAACAAGAAGCGATGATGTTTCTCAAACTTTGAAAATAAATTATTATTATAAAGATATTACTGGTATAGCGGTAAGCCGAAGTTAGTGAACTGGATTTTGCGGATTTGGTTCATTGATTGGTTCGGCAGATTGGCAGATACAAAATATGATAGTCTCCCAAATATGGCCTGCCTAAGGATTGTCTATTTTATTTTCCCGGCCAACCAACGCTTAGGGAAAGTATCGTAGAAACGCATTTTTTTTGTGATTTAGACGGAAATATCCATTTGAACCTCCCCCCCCCCCCCCCCCTCAGACAATTAAGTTTTTTTATTTTATTATTTTATTTCGGGAATCATACAGCGCACACAATATACATACTTGTGCATAAACATATCGTGGAAAAAAAGGAAATCATTACGCTGATAAACGTTTCCTACGAAAGTTCATATTAAATTTATTTATTTTTTATTATTTTTATTTCAAAATTATTTACTATAAAACATTGTTTTCTCTTATAAAAAAACCGGAACCGAATGGCAAAACCTTAACCTTTCGCTTATTTAATTCTGTCACCCAACTGGGACTAGCCCGTTCTAGTGTGGACAGGACTCTAATTTTACAATAAATTATGTAAAACTTTTATTAAAATGCTAATAAAACTATATTGACCTCAAATATGGGTCCTCAAAAAAAAAAGAAACAATCAAATAGAGTGTGACAAACATAATTGATATAAGACTTAAGTAATGAGTAAAATAAGTATATAAAAAACATAAAAAAAGTCAATAAGTAATATTTAATATATGTTAAGAAATATAAAAATTAAAATAAAATACCTAGTCAAAAAAAAAAACAAGTTCAATTTATTGTCAAAACAATATATAACAACAAAATGAATTGGTAATTAGTTGAATGTTAAAATATAATCAACATACATACTATGAAAAATATATTATTAATTTTTGCGCCTAAGTTTTATTAAACTATGATTTCTAACATTTGATATATGGTTAGTCTGTCATGACTCGAGAACCATTCTTTATTTTATAAATATGAAATTAATTTAGAAAACCGATGGGAGAGGTAGGGAATTGGAAGTGATTAGAAAGAAGGAGTTAGACGATGGCATACGTATATGTATAAAGATATAAGTATAGATATAGATAGGTCGTATAGTGGATATATAGATACAGATATTTATTGATCTTTATAGTTATTTATTGATATATTATAAATATATATATATAAATATTTGTAGTAGCTACTGATATGTTGCATGTAAAGTATAATACTAATTCCGATAGGTATTAACAAGCTCGTAAGGTGCAATTGATTTGAATAATTCTTTAACGAACGTCGGTTGGTTGAGGTTGAAAATGTCGATGGTGGAGAAACGAGAGTCGTACGTGTACATCAGCCTATAAGCGATGGAATTTTTACCGTATTTGGTATTAGCGCGAGAGACCTCAAACGTGCGTGAATTGCGAATTAATCGCGGAGGAAAGAAAAAACGTAATTTTTCGACAAGGTATGTAGGTACTATCTATGGTATTGTGGATAACTTTGTGTAACAGTACCGTATCAGCCACTGTGCGTCGGTCTTGTAGAGCTTAAATACCGAAGTGGTCCAGTCTGCTCTCGTACGTAGGAAGACCGAAGCGTCCGCGATAATTATTGTGCTTTCCTGCTTCTGTAGACAGAATATTGTGGATTCCAAATTGAGGACACAAATTCCACGGTACTGCGAACGTAAGCGAAATATAACATCTTCAGGACATTTATATTGGAGAAAGGTCTTAAGATACGGGTCATAAATCCTAGTGTTCTCAAAGCTTGGATAACCATACTTCCTATACGCTGATCGAAAAGCAACTTATGATCAATTTGTACTCCGAGGTTGCGAATACATTTTACATTAGGGATCAGACAGACATTAATGTGATTTCCTGATTAAAGCCCGTCTGTGTACTGTGTT
The DNA here is from genome assembly GCA_944548615.1 of Micropterix aruncella. Classification (NCBI taxonomy): domain Eukaryota; kingdom Metazoa; phylum Arthropoda; class Insecta; order Lepidoptera; family Micropterigidae; genus Micropterix; species Micropterix aruncella. The sequence continues at coordinate 10,937,503 of OX155964.1, read as the reverse complement.
TGTATCAGGGTGTGTGTGCGTGTGTATGTGTGTATGTGTGTAGGTATGTGTGTGTATTCCCACGACAGCGCCCAAGCGCTTTATCCGATTTAGATGATATTTGGCAAGGCAGGTATCATTTGATCATGACAATGGTTGAAGTCAGTCCACCAGGGCCGCACTGGTCATACTTCAATCTCGAAATATTGGAGTTAGAGACTTGAAGTTCGGTACACAGAGGCGTCGTTAGGCCGAACGGCCGACGCCTCTGTGTCTTTGGGTGTTAGCGGGTTTGACGGGGGGGGGGGGGGGAGGGGCGCTTGTCTGTTTGCCGGGAAAGTCTTGGGGTGACACAACCGTTATTTTAGGGAGTGCAAATGCAAATAATTTCCACAGTTAATAAACATAGTACAGACAATCTAATTAGGAAGTTGAAATAATAATAATAATAAAACGCTTTTTTCTTAAGAAAAAGCGAGCACACTTGTATCACAGGCAAGCACAAAATACACACTCATATCATATTGTGTAATCAATCAATCGATCAATATCTTCTTTATATGCAAAAAATCAGCCTGCATATATTTGTGCTTGCAAAACTCGAAAATTAGTCGGTTGATTGACTTGATATTATATTTATATTTAAGAAATTCCAAGAAAGGGTTACTTGACCCCGCATGGTAGATTTAGTGTTAAGGTGACATGATACCTTGGAACGACCATATCTGAGAAATTTAAGTTTTATGAGTTTTTTGAAAAATATATAAGCATTAATTTAATTTTTAAATTTGGGCTCAAAAAAGTTGCTCAGTTCCTTGGAAATTAAGGCTTTAAACTGACTTTGAAAACTTTCAGTGCGTTTACTCCGACAATGTAAGCGGTGAGAGTGTTTTATTATAATTTCATTATATTTACCGGTTAATTCTCTAGGGCAGCACTTAGCCGCATTTTTTATTTAGGCCCTAAATTAATTACAATTAATTGAAAAGTGAGAGCGCTTTGAGAGTTAGTTAAATATGGTTTGCCATTAACACCCTTATACCACCACTGCGTAAAGATAGTTATTCTGTGCTAGCGCTGCGATTGCCCGTTTAGTATGCGTCTGGTTCCCGGCGCTAGCGGACGTGGAATCTGCGCTTGACGCTTCGACAACGCTGGATTTATATTGGTCAAACCCTACAAAAATGACATTTTTTTCGGGTGTTCGCCCATTTCGGATAATTTTCTGAGGTCTCATGTCGTCTTAAGTGCATTTTGAACATCTTTGAATATATCGATACCCGAAATGAATGTAAATTTTATTCTTGTTGATCCTCACAGTAAAATGTTGACATATTTCCAAAATTTTAAAGTAGTGTGGCGACGACAACAATTTGAGAAACGTATGCGTCCATTTTTTTTCACGAGGCAAGCCCTTCACGGGGTTCCGGCGGCAGGGAAACAATGGTCTCAAAATGGACTATAAATGGAAGCGGGCATCATTCTTGTTATCCACAATCGCTTCCTGGCTTCCTTCCTGTCATGGCGCCATCTGCGATATTTTTGAATTAATCTATTTTATAAGTTTATATTTTTGCAGACCAGATAAAGGTATGTTTTTATAATTGTGTGTTATTCCTGTATATCCCAAAAATATATTTTTATCGAAGTAGGTATCGTCATTCATTATACTATAGTCATTAGATTGCTCAATGCCGTACTACGCTTTAGCAACTAGGCCTTTAATATGAAACGCAACGTGTAGATGGCAGTCATAGTTCCAAGCGTCGATTAATCTTCTCTTATTGTCAGTAGTTTAGTAGTAGTAGATGGAGTGGGGGGCTTGTTTCCAGCCCTTGATGTCACCTAGATCTGTAAGGTCTTTTGTACCTACCCACTGTGTGGTTAGGTCAATTGTCAGCTAGTAGCCCGGTACTTCTTACCAGACTAAGTAGGTCACTGACCTTCAAGTTGGGCAGATCGCTGGGTTCGAGAAAGGCTCGTCCCAGTAAACTGTGTCTTTTGGCGGCGAGCCCTGGACAGCGGCCAACAATGTGTATGCTGTCTTCAGGTTCCTCGACACATATTCGGCAATCCTTGCTCTCAGTCAAGCCAAGGTTGAATAGATGAGCTCTAAGGGTCGTGTGTCCGGTGAGGAGACCGACCTGTCAGTAGTTTAGTAGATCGCGTTCTAATCACGACGTTACGGTATACTATCTCAAAATAAAATAATAATATAATAACAACCGAAGTTTTAAATTATATTACTTATTAATTATTAAATATTATTTACATAATTTAATTTGATATACAGGCTTCGATACATAATAATTAGTAATGAAGGGTGTCTCAACAAGAGCGCCGGATTTAAATTTGCCGCCATTATGTTAATACGAGTTGTACGGTGTTTTTTTTTATAGTGGCACTTACAGACCACGCGATTTAAGAATATGGAGAAGTATTGAAACCAACAACGTTTAATTATTGTAAAAACACATTACAAAAATGGTGAAAGTTTTGCGAAAACAGTTCGCCAATTACGTCAAGTTTTCACTCGCAATAATGCGCCGAATGAATCGATAGTGAGGCGTTTAATTACAAAATTTGAGACCAAATTTACGCTGATGGATCAGGAGATCATTAAATTGTTCGTCGTCGTCCTTGTCGCAGTGGCGGTCTCTTCATATAAGCCGAAAAGCCTGGCTTGCCTATAATTCCAAATTAACAATTAAATAAATGAATAACACAATTCGTAAAAAAACAACTAAACAATTTTTTTTGCTAGCGCTCCTACTGCTATCTAGCGCGCACAGCTCGCTCCACGCGAGAAAAAATCTGTTATCGACAGGGTGCGATAATTATAGACAGGGCGCGATTGCTGTCTCGCTCGCACATTATGGGCTTTCAATGCGGCTTTCAAAATCAGTGCTCCTCTCATTCGCACCTGTGGCAAATTACGCTAAACAATATATGTGTATATACAACTTTTGTATCGGGAGCTAAGCCGGGCTTGCTTAGCCATGACGTTGAATGCGAACTGCGAATGCGAACGTGTCAACAGAAAGCGCGACTTCATTATAATTAGTTTGGATTGCAATGTGCGAGTGACGTCGGGCTAATTTTTTATTGTGTAATTTCAATTGATTTGTGGTTTTAGTGCCTGATAAAAAAATGGAGGAAATTGTCCTTTGTGGTCAGTAATGTATTCTTATTACTTTGTTTTCTGACATATGTGACAACCCGCAGGACTAAGACGGGGATACGGTTTTAGCAGCGAAGAATTTTAAAAACTCGATGCGATCATTCCATTTAAATTTTTTCACCTTGTTTTCCGCCGAATTTTTAAAAAACTGAGCGTTTGTACAACATTCTTCAAAAATCACAAGTCGATGTGGGTTATAGGAATTAAGAAAGGAAAACAAAATAAAGGAATTTCAGACTTGGTTACGTGTTGAATTTCAATATGAATTTGATCAAATTTATGAAAACAATCTACAAAATAACTCAGCACCTCGTTTGAGACGCAACGTACGCTGTGCTCATACTGAATACAAACGACTTTTTGTCCAGGTAATTAATTGACAACATATTTTGCGAAATTGACGATCGATATTCGCAAATTTTCAAATTGAAATTTTTCCAACTCTTCAACAACAAACTATAAGAGAAATACCGTTTAGATTTTCCTACAAAGGCATTAGATTCATTATTTGACATTTATGCAAACCATTTTGACAGAAGGTTTTAAAGAACCAAATGATTTGTTTGTACTCCTCTCTTGAATTGAAAGATTGCAATGTTTTTGAACGAATTAGTCAGAATAGCCTCGAAGACACCTTTCCCCAATTGTTGAAGTTAGCGTATCTTGTCGTCACTATTCCTGCTACAAGTGCTTCCGCAGAACGTGCATTCTCATCTCTTAAGCTTATTCATACTTACCTAAGAAATACACAGGGTCAGGAACGTCTATCTGAGTTATGGTTGCTATTGAAAAACAGTTGTTAAAAGAATTAAAGCGTTCGCCATCATTTTACTCAGACGTAATAAAATCATTTTTGAAAAAAGGTAGACGCTTCGATTTAGAATATAAACGATGAAAATATGCCAGCGTGAGTTTCATTCCCATGGCTAGCTTTCTAAGGGTCACTTATTTTACTTTTTGTTCACTTTTTTATAAAATAGTCTTACAGCTCATACAAGCAAGGGTCAACTTATCAACTCAAGCAAGGGTCAACTCAAGCAAATAAAATGGCTTTTCTAAGGGGCTCTCTAGACGATCAAGCATGCTTGACAAGCTTCGCGTCGCGGACAGGGAGGGGATCGTAAAACCGCAGGAAATATGCAAATATTTTTTTGTAATATTTACCAAAAATGCATAATTTTGTAGTTTATACCAGGGAGTCACGTTAATTAGAAGTAATTGATTGATGAATGACGTGACTGGCATTTTTGGTAAATATTTAAAAAAAATGCATATTTTCTGCGGTTTACGATCCCCTCCCAGCCCGTGACGCGATTTTTGACAAGCATGCTTGATCGTCTAGAGAGTCCTTTAAAGCCACTAGAGGTATGCGACTGCTGATAAGTATATGTTAAATTCTGTCTTGCAGTAGCATGCCTTCAGTGTGCTTTATTGAATGTACGACCCAAGCAGTAAATTTCAAACTGAAGATTAAAGAGTAAAGAGGTACCACTTTTTTACTATAAAAAGCGTAAAAAAAACACAAAGAGGTATGTCGGGCTTGCCCTATTTACGAACCCTGGGCACGCCACTGCCTTGTCGGTCACTCGAAAATGTAGCCACAGTAAGGGAATCTGTGTCCGAGACTCCAGGAATTTCTATTCGGCATCGTGGTAAAGAATTAAACATTTCCAGAAGCAACTAGGGTTGTCGACTACGGCGGGCGAGCCCGTCACCTCAGGAAGTTTTAACGATTAGTCGTTCTATCTCCCTGGAGTGAGCGCAGAAGACTTGGACAAAACAGTCCATCGTCTAGCTCCGCCACAAACCCGTAAGAGGCCAACGCCTTAACCGCGAGATAGCCAGGAGTGTTACCCAGCGGGCTTACACTCACGCCCTTACTTCCAATTGCGACCAGATTACTCCAGTCTCTCGATTGGTTACGAGTTCGAGGTCGCTTGCGCGGTCCTCTCCCTTACGAAGCGGTGAAACGGTGTATAACGAATCTATAGCGGACCACGGCATCCTTTGCCCGGCTGTTCACCCAGGATCGGCTAGCCGATGGTCGTTTCAAAAGCAGTTGCCGTAAGGTCCGCAACCACACCCGCTCTATAGGAAACAGTACTGCTTCCAGACACCCCCGACTGTTAGTCAGAGTGGGAGCTAATGGGCCCTTGCTGAGTTGGCCACGAAGACCCATTCTGTTTCAGGGTCGGTCACACTCACGGGTCAACACCCATCCGATGGCCTCCACGCATGGGGTGCGGAGCCTGGGTAGGACACTGGGTCAACCAGTCTCCCCTGGGAACAATCCTCTGGCGCTCCTGGACGGTCTGCGCACCGAGCGGCGCAAGCCAATCGATTGTGCTCTCCGACTAACAGTCGGGGGAGTCTGGGAAGTGTATTGTTTCCTATAGAGTGGGGGTAGTTGTCTACCTTACGGCGACTGCTCTTGAAATGACCATTGGCCATCCGATCCCGGTTCAGAGTCGGGCAAAGGACGCCTTGGTCCGCGACAGATTCGGTGCACTCCGTTTCACCGCTTCGTAAGGGAGAGGACCGCGCAAGCGACCTCGAACTCGGAACCAATCGAGAGACCGGAGAAATCTGGTCACAATTGGTAGTTAGGGCGCGAGTGCCGCCCGCCAGGTAACATACCTGGCTACTCGCGGTAAGGCGTTGGTCTCTAACGGGTTGTGGCGTAGCTAGACGTCGGATTGTTATGTCCCAAGTCTTCTACGCTCACTGCACGGTCGATAGAACGAACAATCGTTAAAACGTCCTGCGGTGACGGGTTCGCCCGTTGTGGTTGACAACTCAATATGTTAGTCAGAGTGCGCAATCGATTGGCTTATGCCGCACGGTGCGCAGACCGTCCAGGAGCGCCAGAAAGTTGATTCCCAGGGGAAACTAACCATAAGGCCAGAGTCCTACCCAGGCTCGCACTTCATGCGTGTAGGCCGTCGGATAGGTGTTGACCCGTGAGTGTGACCAACCCTGAACAGAATGGGTCTTCGTGGCCAACTCAGCAAGGGCCCATTAACTCCCAGAAGCAAGGGCCCGTTTCCAGAAGCACTATGCAACGAATTTTGGTAAACGATTTGCATGCGTACAAGGTTCAAATGGTTCAAGAAATCAAGCCAAGGGACCATGCGTGGCGCCATTAATTTGCTAATTGTGTGTCATCAAATTAATGCGAATTTTTCGAAGAAAATTATTTTTTCAGATGAGGCACCTTTTTAACTCGACGGATACGTAAATAAGCAAAACTGTCTTATTTGGGGTGGTGGTATCCTTGTGTGATACTCAAACAACCAATGCATCCACCGCGAGTAACTGTTTGGTGGGTATTTTGAGCTGGCGGAAAAATTCGGCTTTATTTCTTTGAAAATGCGGCTGAAAATGCGCTAACTGTTAATGGAATGCGGTATCGCGAAATTTTGTGGCCCGAATTGGATGTAATTGATATGAAGGACATGTTTTTTTCAGCAAGACAGTGCGACCTGCCACACAGCAGGTAAAAAGATGGTGTTACTGCAGACTAAGTTTCCAGGCCGTGTAATTTCTCGGTTTGGCGATCAACATTGGCCACCAAGATCGTGCGATCAAACACCGATGGACTTTTTTCTTTGGGGCTATGTGAAGGAAAAGGTTTATGCAAATAGTCATGAAACAGTTGAACATCTTAAAGATGAAATACGGCGCGTTATTGGTGAAATATGTACAGCCACATTTATGCGAAAACGTTATTCAAAATCTCAACGAAAGAATAACCCTTTGCCAGAGGTTTCGTGGTGGCCATTTGCATTTGACTGGTGTTGTATTTCACGTTTAATCGGAACTATTTTCCTTTATGTTGAAATAAAAATGTTTGCTTAATTCAAAAATTAATGTGTTTTTCTATAAAATTAAATCCGGCGCTCTTCTTGGGACACCCTATAGATGGCATTCTAATCTCTCCGTATTATTTCTGTGATGTAATCAACCTATATAAAAATGCGATAGATGACACTAACAATTTAATGTTAGTAATGTTATAATAATAATAATAATAATAATAAAAGCCTTTATTCGCTGACCGTATTATACAATTTTGCCTTATGTGGTAAAACAATATATTTTATTAATTTTTTTAATCTAATTTTTAAATAAGGTATAATAATATTATTCTTCAGCAGCCAGTGTTTTGGTCAGGTTGTCCTTCGACATAGGCCTCCCCCATTTTCTTCCATTCATCTCTGTCCCAAGCCAACCTTCTCCATCCTTTCGGTAAGTCATCTTCCCATCTTTTAATTTGACGTCCTTTTTGTCTTTTCCCATTTCTAGGATACCATTCCATTACGTCCTTCGTCCATTTTTCTTTGTTGGTTCTCATGATGTGACCAGTCCAGTTCCATTTTAGTTTTCTAATTTTGTTTAAAACATCGTTCACCTTTGTTGTTTCCCTTATTTTTGAGGTCGTCCACCTGTCCTGTAGCCTTATGTTTAGCATGCTTCGCTCCATGTTTCGTTGGCATACTATAAGTTTATGGTTGTTTTTGTTCGTGGCAGGCCAAGTTTGACACCCGTAAGTAACTATTGGTTAAATAATGAGTTTTTATAATCAATCAATGAGCTAGGAAGGAACGAAATGGAGAAATTAGTTAATTATAGTGCTGTATAAGAATACCTAAGTACATAAAATTACTACTTTTATGTATATGTATAGATTATATGTATAAATGTATATATGTGTATGTATATGTGTAGATGTATATGTATATATGTGTATGTGTATATATGATTATTTTTATCTTATTATTATGTATATTATGTTACTAAATTATAAGTATATATAAAATTTGTGTAATATAGAGCTACCACGTAAAGCAATGCTACATTATGTTACACTTACCAACTAAAAAAAAAAGAATACATAAAAGTCTACCTTAGTACGGGCATTACTCCAGCAAGGTAGATTTTAATCTTATTAATCTAGTATTACAAATGTGTGTGAAATATTAATAAATAAATAAATAAATCAGTACTTAATAAAAAAAAAAAATTTATTATTAATGCAATTATAGACGGCCAAATAAGTAGCATTTAGTTTCGACGGACAATGCTTTAAGCTCCACCTGCATGTCGTTGGAGCAGAAGAATTGCCAAAACGTACTATGGCATTGATCGGGAGATAATGGGCCCTGTTCCAGTTTAGCCAGTAAGACCCAGTAGTATAGGCTCGGTCAAACGCACTGGTCAACACCCATCCGGCGGCCTCCATGCAGAAGCGAGAGCCACGGTAGTACGCTGGCCTGCAAGCCAGTCTCCCCTAGGAGTCAATCTTCGGGCGCTCCTACACGGTTTGCTCACCGTGAGGCTTCAGCCAAATGATTGTGCATTCCGACTAACAGCCGGGGTGTCTGGAAGCAGTAATGGTTTCTATACAGTGGGGGGTGGTTGTTAACCTTTTGGCAACTGCTCTTGAAACGACTATTCGGCCACCCGATCCCGGGTGAATAAGCCGGTCAAAGGATGCCGTGGTCCGCGATAGATTCGGTAGACACCGTATCACCGCTTCATAAGGTAGAGGACGCGCAAGCGACCTCGATCCTGTAACCAGTCAGGATGCAGGAGGTATTCTGAAGGTTAATTCCAGACGAAGATATCCTTCAAAGCTGGTAGTCAGGGGGTGAGGCTCGAGATCGTTTTTCGCGGTCCTCTCCGGAATGGAATTGATTTTTTTGTTTATTTTTGAGGACTTTATTTTAAGGCAATTTAGTTTTATGAGCATTTTACTAAAACTTATAAATTATTTATTGTAATATTAGAGCCCTGTCCATCCTGAAACCGGCTTGTCCCAGTTGGGTGACATAATCAAATAAGCATAAGGTTAAGGTCTTGTCATTCGGTTATTTTTATAATTAAAATCATAGGTTTATAGTAATTAATTCTTAAATAAATAAAAAAATACGTGGCTTTAGAAACGTGAACATTGTTTAACACCTTTAAATTAAACTCTGTTTTTATCAATTTCAATAAGCTCGCGCGGGCGGGGGTGCGCCGCTCACGGCCTGATTATCCCACGCACGCGGGCGCGTACGAATTTCATTTCGGAGTTTTATCACCGAGCGGGCATCTCGGCCATGCCTTTGTCTTACACCTCTCGCGGCTAAGAGGGACTCTTCATTTAGTTTATGCGCCCGGAGATGCCTCGCTTTCCTCGCACACAACGCACAGCTTGAAGGGCTGCCTCAAGGACAAGTTTGTGTTTAATTTTTAAGTCCTGTTTTAGGCCTTGTTTGCAAGGGCAGACTAGCAGGCATAGCTGCCCCAAGATCTTCCGTTCTAGCCGCCCTATGTTATTTTCTGCGCTCCTTTTACCTGCTTGGCTTGGCATAGGTTGTTATAGGTAAGCAGTTTCGGGACTATAAAAATAGGACACCGGGTAGGACTTTGGCCTTAGGGCTAGTTTCCCCTAGGAATCAATCTTCTAGCGCTTCTGGACGGTCTGCGCACCAAGCGGCGTAAGCCACTCGATTGTGCAATCGACTAACAGTCGGGGAGTCTGGAAGCAGTACTGCTTCCTATAGAGCGGGAGTGGTTCTGACCTTACTGCGATTGCTATTAAAACGACCATCGGCTACCCGATCCCGGGTGAACAGCCAGGCAAAAGATGACGTGGCCTGCGATAGATTCGGTTTACACCGTTTCACCGCTTCGTAAGGGAGAGGACCGCGCAAGCGACCTCGAGCTCGTAACCAGTCGAGAGACCGGAGTAATCTGGTCGCAACTGGAAGTAAGGGCATGTGTGTAAGTCCGCTGGGTAACATACCTGGTTATCTCGCGTATAAGGCGTTGTCATCTTACGGGCATGTGGCGGAGCTTGACAGTGGACTGTTTTTTCCTAAATCTTCTGCGCTCACTTCACGGGAGATAGAACGATCAAATATCGTCAAAACTTTCTGAGGTGACGGGTTTGCCCGTTGTCAACTGACCGTTCTAGTTGTAGTTTTTTTGTGGTATTAATAGGTAATTTTTCCAGAAATGATGTAGTATTTTTTTTAATGCGGCGGTATTTTAAAAATAGGCGTTGCTCCTATACGAGATATTCCAACTAAAATTTCGCAACGTGATTTTGGTCCTACAAGGCATCTGTCTACCGAATTTCAAGTCTCTAAGTCTAATATTTCGATATTGAAGTATGACTAAAGCGCTCCCTGGTGGACCGATTTCAACGACAACCTTTTCAACTCTTGCAATGACCAAATGATGCCTTCATGGCAAACTTCAGCCCAATCGGACGAAGCGTGTAGGAATACACACAGCCAGACAGACAGAAGACAAACAGAAGTTCGTCCATCATACTTTCCTTGCCAGGAAAGTAAAAATCAAATCATTTTGTAAAACTAGGCCATTAATATTATTCGGGTCCCTATCAGATGGTAAATGTTTTATTATGCTTGATTTTGATTCTATTCTACATGATTACGGATCACCTGTATTTAAACAATATAATCATCAGCTATGTATGATGTATTGAGAGACCCTGTTGGAGCGTGTGACCCCGAAGTGTCCGTCTGAACGAGGGCCACGGTCCGCGCGTCCAACCCCATGGACACTTATCTCATCGAGTGGGTAATTGGACCGCGGGCGGGGCGAGGACGCTGCCCTGAGGAACCCCATTGTTCATCGGCCGGCGCGACGCCTGCTCCGGCGCAGCCTCCGCTCGATGCGTCAAATCAATACGCGCCATCACCTCTTACAACGCGCCAAACGTGCTGTGACGTCACACGCTCAGATGTGGTTGCCTCGCAGAAAACAATGGGTCTTAAGGCGACATACCACCTGAGAAAAATGTATGAAATTGGCCGACCCGCGAAGAAATAGGCGGAGTCACTGCTCTTGGGTTCGACCAATAAAAATCCGGCTTTGATGAAGCGTCATGCATGATTCCGCGTGCGTTTGCGCTATCGAGCGGGCGGACACTAAAACATCGATCGCAGTGCTATCACAGAAAAACTATTTTTGCGCAGTGATGGTATAAGAGGCCGTGCCGGCCGTGGCGGCCAAAAGCTATATGAAGCATAAATTTGTGGCCTGGTTGTGAGAACACGAAAAAGAATTTTAATACAATTTAGCCGGATTTTAAAAACCCGGTCCTTAAGATATCATTTCGCCAAAACGAAATTGGTAAATAATTCCATATTAATTGTAAATTATCTTTATTCTGTTACTGTTTTCCAAAAAAATAAAAACGAGCGAGATTTGTCCTCAGTTTTTGAAAAACCTAGGGATGATTCTCAATTTAAAAAAATACTATTTACACCAACGCGGCAACGTATGTTCTATTTGCATAGCACCAAGACAGTTTTTGGAACTTCCATACAAAAATATAACAAAAAAATGTTTGAAATTACGTAATTTCCAGAAATGTTTTGGCCAAATATTATCTTTTTCTATTTATTAAAGATACTTTTGAGTGATATAAAAAATAGCACAGTAATCTTAAGTTATTTTATTATTGTAATCTAATTTTTACTTTATAAAAAACTATTCATTTGATCATTTATTATATTATAATTGAAAAGCCAAATCGACTATATTAGACGACGCGCGAAGCCGAAATCGTCATTCGTAATTGGCCACTTCCAACGGTGGGACGTATTCCCTTGTCGACGCGGTATACCTATACATCCTTATGTATATATCGAAAGCGCGCAGGCGCGTGGCATTGCAAAAATATCTAAATTTTTAGTCGCGTCAACTCCGAAGGGAGCCATAAGTATGTTAATAGTAAAGCTCAGAGCGCCCTCACGTTTTATTTAATTTTAATTAATTTAGGGCTAAAAATTGGGTCTAAGCGCGATGCAGCGCAGTTCCGCCCGAGGTGTTACTCCGAATTCGCAATCTTCTGATCCCAGCCGCCTCCGGTTGCAGATTACAGCCGTGGCAGAATCTCACAGCGGCCCTGACAGGTTAAGTCTGTCTTCGAGGAGGCTACCGCATACCGTGAGTTGGGCAGGCCAAGATGAGTTGGGCAGGCCGAAGTGACATAAAAATTGGCCAAAATCACCTAAGCTACGCTGAACCATAGGAACCATAAGGTGTGTCACAACTAGGGTTGTCGACTATAGCGGGCGAGCCCGTCACCTCAGGAAGTTTTAATGATTAGTCGTTCTATCTCCCTAGAGTGAGCGCAGAAGACTTGGACAAAACAGTCCACAGTCTAGCTCCGCCACAAACCCGTAAGAGACCAACGCCTTAACCGTGAGATAGCCAGGAGTGTTACCCGGCGGGCTTTCACTCACGCGCTTACTTCCAATTGTGACCAGATTACTCCGGTCTCTCGATTGGTTACGAGTTCGAGGTCGCTTGCGCGGTCTACTCCCTTACGAAGCGGTGAAACGGTGTAAACGGAATCTATCGAGGACCACAGCGTCGTTTGTCCGGCTGTTCACCCAGGATCGGATAGCCGATGGTCGTTTCAAGAGCAGTCGCCGTAAGGTCCGCAACCACCCCCGCTCTATAGGAAACAGTACTGCTTCCAGACTCCCCCGACTGTTAGCTAACGGGCCCATGATGAGGTGGCCACGATGACCCATGTGTTCAGGGTCGGTCACGCTCACGGGTCAACACCCATCCGACGGCCTCCCCGCATGGGGTGCGAATCCTGGGTAGGACACTGGGTCAACCAGTCTCCCCTGGGAATCAACCCTCTGGCGCCCCTGGACGGTCTGCACACCGTGCGGCGCAAGCCAATCGATTGTGCTCTCCAACTAACAGTCGGGGGAGTTTGGGAACTGTATTGTTTCCTATAGAGCGGGGGTGGTTGCGTACCTTATGGCGACTGCTCTTGAATTGACCATTGGCCATCCGATCCCGTGTAAGAGGCGGGCAAAGGACGCCTTGGTCCGCGATAGATTCGGTGCACTCCGTTTCACCGCTTCATAAGGGAGAGGACCGCGCAAGCGACCTCGAACTCGGGACCAATCGAGAGACCGGAGAAATCTGGTCACAATTGGACGTGAGGGCGCGAGTATCTCGAGCCCGCCGGGTTTATTCCTGGCTAACTCGCGGTAAGGCGTTGGACTCTCACGGGTTGTGACGTAGCTGGACGTAGGATTGTACTGTCCAAAGTCTTCTACGTTCACTGCAGGGCGACAGAACGACTAATCGTTAAAACGTCCTGTGGTGACGGGCTCGCCCGTTGTAGTCGACACCGCAAGATGTTAGTCAGAGTGCACAGTCGATTGGCTTACGCCGCACGGTGCGCAGACCGTCCAAAAGCGCCAGAAGGTTGATTCCCAGGGGAAACTAACCATAAGGCCAGAGTCCTACCCAGGCTCGCACTTCTTGCGTGGAGGTCGTCGGATAGGTGTTGACCCGTGAGTGTGACCAACCCTGAACAGAATGGGTCTTCGTGGCCCATCAGCAAGGGCCCATTAACTCCCATAAGGTGTGTCAGTAATGATGGGATGAAACAAATTTATCGATCCAATTCCGCCAAAACCCAACAGAGGCCTAACTCAAACAGGGATGACACTGGCACGCCAATGGGGTTTCCTCGCTCCCGTTTACTATTTTTGGATTGATTAATATCTTCACTAGAATGGTCGATGTCCAAAGTTACTTACACGAGCCGCTACTTAGTGTAAGCATTTATAGTCCGTTGCGCCCTTTGCCCGCTTAAGAGCCCGTCCACACGATGCGGTGCGGCGCCGCACCGCAAAGATTTCGCCGTATGGGCCTACACTCGTACAGTGCACCGTGCGACGCCGCAACGTTACTACGACGCCGCAGTGGGCGAATAGTGTTGTAGTTAATTTTACGTAGAACTAGTGAAACGAGGTAGTCAATATCAATATCTTCTTCATTGGTACTCATTTTAAACACTTCGTTTAAAAATTAACAAAAACACGTGAAAACAAATGAAACCGGCAAGAATGTTCCTTCGACTGCACTTAACAACTGAGCGGTGCCGCTCCGGCGCTCAGGCGCCGCGCCGCAGCAGCACCACATCGTGTGGCCCGGCCTTTACCTATAGGTAAGTAATAGTTAATAGGTATCTAGATCTGTATATGTTACAACCCAAAGGCTTTGCGACTTTGCTTTATCTAAGGGTGAAATACGACAATTATCTCATAACATACTGAGATAGCGGAGTTATCCGCAGCATGGTCAAACTCAAAATCAAATTGTCTTGCAGAATTACAACAATATCTCGAATGAACCGATTGTAAGGTAAATGGACTGAATTATAATTATTATTTTATCCTTAGATGTTTAATTCAGATATTTAGCTCAAGTGTTTTAGCTGTCTACTGGACTCAGTCGCACAAAGAAATTAGCTGTTTAGCTAAGGAGTAGGTATAACAGAAACAAAGAAATACTGACTGAACTTCTTCTTATGACCGCTGACACCATACATTCAAAGCCAATCAATGTGGATTGAGGTTGAGTAAAATGTTTAGAAAAAACGCGCAAGAATTGACATTTACATTTTGAAATCATGTAATAAATACATATTGACGTTTACATCTGCTCAAGAAGCAATCGTTAAATAGACCATATTCAAGCGTATTCAGCAGCATTAGAGCATTTCCCGTATCGCTGGCTCTAACTGCGGATTTTGCGAAACTGCACCTCTGTTGCATAGTCTATCTATATTACACTAGTGGAATATTACCCGGTGTTGCCAGGGTAACAATCATGATGGTTACATGGCGATCGGTTAATATACTGCAGCGCCATCTAGTTGCGAGCTACAACGAAGTGATAATATATCCGTGAATAATACCCATATATACCAATTTCCATGGCGATCGGTTGAACGATATGGAAGTTAACTTGCTGCAGCGCCTTCTAGTGGCAAGTTACAACGAAGTGAATAGCGCGAAAATATTATCCGTGCTTAAATACATATGTATACCATTTTTTTATGGCGATCGCTTGAAAGGTATAGAAATTAATGTCGTACAGCGCCATCTAGTGTCAAGTTAGCAAAGTATTTCAATTTCTCGATTTTGAAAATTAAACTTACTCGTGACAATATTGGCAATTTAATGATATCTTACAATATATCTTTACAAAACGGGACTACATCAACCCGAAACGCGAGCAGGCTCTATAAGATCTTTTTTTTCTTGTTTGGTCTTTATGTAAAGTTTCCGTAATGCTATTATATATACATTACGTTTTCCACAATGAAAGCCATTTTTATGTTTTGTGCAAACCATGTACATACAACATATACGGCGTCTCCTCTTTCTCTTTCTTTGTGTGAAAAGTCAAATTGCCCAATACAGTGCATGCCTTAAGCCTTTTGTTAAATCAAATTATCCAGATGTTAATACTGCTAAAGTATCATTATTCTTACGCCTTGCGTGATCTTGATGTTTCGCTGCACACAATAGCAGTTAAATTTTATTTTAGAGTAGCGAAGGATGCTTTCCCAGGTTGAATTCCCTGCCAGCTGTTTTAACACTAGTTTTCGGGTGTCGGATTGCATTAATTTAATAATAATTATTTATTTATTATTTTATTTATTTATTTATTTAGGTACATAGGATTAGGTATACAGTTCATTCATAGGTCATGTAATCTTATAATAATTATATAAATTATTTAATAATTAATATAGGGAGGTTTAACACATCTTACATGACCTTTACTGCCAATAGCACATCTAACTAGGCGATAATTTTGCCCGTCTCTAGATGTGCATATTTTTATGCAATTTTAAGAAATGAAGTGTTTTTTTTTTTAAATAAATTATTTGGACCCACCACCTGTATATACACATAAATATACCAATTTTATAAAAAAATATAGCTATGTAATAAATATATACATTTATAGTTGTAATTTAATACTGTTAAGTATTGTAATTTAATACTGTTACTAGTTGTAATTAATTACACGGCATAGTATACGACACTCTTCGATCTTATCACAATGTGTGCAAATGAATGGTTTTTTGCTAGGTGTTAAAGTTTTAAAGGATCTATTCTACTTAGGGTAGTGACTACTTTCAGCACTCTTTCGCAATGGAAAAAGTCTTTTTAACCCAGTCAATAAGGAACAAAATTCGATATTTGACAGAATTTGGCAAAGCTGTTCATTTTATTTATTTATTGTAAGTTTTATTTATTGAAGATTTTTAAATTTATATTTATAAATTTATTGTAAGTATATTTATAAATATATTGTAATATTTATTTATTGTACCTATTAATTATTTATTTTAAGATTATAAAATTACATTATTGGTATTAAATTGAATATGTTTTCTGTCCCTCCTAACTAGGCAGAGCCTGTTCTAAGGACAACACTAATAAACATAAGTATCTTATAAAAGGCGTACATTAAGGTATACTGTTAAGCATACTAAAAGTCGCTCACCCAATCTGTTGCGCTCGAGCCGCCATATTTGAAAAATTGCACTACCATACAGTTTTTCGCTTATATCTCGCTAACTATTAGCGATATTGGAATTATACAAAATATTAAAAATAAAGCTTATACAATTCTCTACGAAAAATGTTATATACATTTTTTTCATATCATCTAATTAATATGATAATAGTACACTGACAATTGACAATCGCCTGCCCGCCCGTGGAACAGGTAATGCGTGCGGTACACGCTGTTCTAGGCATTCCGGGGTATTTTGATAATAATAATAATAATAGATGACATGAAAAACAAAATTTTTACAATTTTATAAGATTGATTTCTTATATCAAGCGTAGTTCCATTATCGCTAACAGCGATAAGCAAGCTATAAGCAAACAGCCGTTTAACAGTACCTACCTTCACCTCAACGAACATCTTATGCCAAGTTTTAAAGTTATTTATCTTCAGTTATTAGTTATTTCTCTTAAAATTACCTTTTTAACTGGACCTATTTTTAAAATATAAAATTTTGAAAAAAGAAGTGGTAAAACTCTGACTAGAGTTAGATAAAGTAAAGTAAAAGTAAAGTAAAAGTAAAAGGTATTTATTTCCAATACAACCATACAATTGTGTAGGAATGACAGTAATTAATCTTAAATTAGTTACTCAATTTAGACAAGAGATGATATACAATATATAGTTTTAAACTTACCAATTTACGAAAAGATAGACTATATGATAACAGTTTACAACAAAACAATTAACGGTAAATAATATGTATTAGATTAAATGGGTAGATACGATGCTATGTATTTTCAAAATATTTTAAGAAGTCGTTATGGGCATACATGTTGATTTTAAGCAGATAGACTCGTCATTTATTTTAAGTCAATATTTTATAAAATATCGTCAGATATTTTAAGTCAATAGAAATAATATTACAGGTATAGCTATCCTAGTACAGCCCTGGTTCTACGTTTTTTTTCCGAGCCACGACAAAAACTTGACATTGACGCCCCTGCACTCCAGAATTTGAGATAAATTATTTTAAAAACTCACGAAATAAATATCCTGGGTGGGAGATTGTTTGTGACTGGGAGAATAAGAACCTTTAAATAGATTTCCATCTTTTATTATTCCTAATAATTTTCTTTGCATGTGACATTAGTACAGAATACGTACAGTAGGGCGGTGTCGACTACAACGAGCGAACCCGTCACCCCAGGCTGGTATAACGATATAGATCCTTCTTTCAGCCGTGGGATGAGCGTAGAAGACTTGGGGCAAGGCAATCTACTGTCTAGTTCACCAGCAGCCCGTTAGAGTGCAACGCCTTACGGGGAGGCACCGCGAAAGGTAACCAGCGGGCAGCCTCACCCCCTAACTACCAGTTTTAGCAGGATATCTCCGTCTGGAATTAACCTTCAGGATACCTCCGTCCTCCCGACTGGTTACGGGTCCGAAGTCGCTTACGCAACCTCTACCTGTTGTATTACAGCGGTAATTCAGTTTGAATTTATCGAGGACCTGGCGTTCTTTGCCTGTAGTGCCACACGGGGTCGAGTGGCCCAAAGTCATTTCAAAAGTGGCATGACAACAGGTCAACATTATCACAGGCATGGTTGGCTATAATTCTCTCTGTCTCAGAAGAGAAATGCTGACCATGTCCTATGTTTTCAATCTAATTCGTGGTAAAACTGATAACCCTAGCTTACTGGCAAAGGTGGATCTATTCATACCAAATAATTATCTCCGTGCTCGATCGCACCATCTTTTCGCGGAGCCGTTCTCGGGCACTAACCTTACGAGGTGGAACTTGTTGGCGCGTGCTTTGCGGCGCTTAAATGAAATTCACTCGAAGGCACCAGATTTCGATATTTTTACCGCCAACCCTCACTTGTTTAAATTGCAAGCTATTAATTATTTATTTTTACATGATAGCTAGTATTATAAGTGCCATTCTATTTGTATAGTTATGGTAATATCTTTATTAATTTTACTTTTCAATGCCTTGGTTTTACTGTTATGTTGATTAGTAATAAGTGAATAAACAAAAATAAATAAAAAAATAAATAAAAACATTCACCCCCACTGCTTAGGAAACAGTATATTTCCATAGTCTCCAGACCCCTTCAGAAATTAGTCAGAATGCACAGCCGATTGGCTTCGCCGACCAGTGCGCAAACCGTCCAGTAGCGCCGGGATGCAATCCCGCCGGGAGAAACCGGTCCACCAGCTCTGTAGCCTGAGACACGGGAGTCTTACCCGGGGTAGCCTTCCACTCAAAGAGGCTTCTAAATAGCAGCTGAATCGTGAGTTGAGCCGATCCAAGAACAAAATGGATCTTGTGGCCCAAGCTGCACGAAACCGTTCACCGCCAAATACGTACAGAATATACATACAGAATACATACAACACAAATACATACATATACGTACAACCAGTAGACAACGCATAAGCCAGGTTGTAAAAGTTAAAAAATCAATTTACGGACTGGTTAGGCAGTGCTTTTATGCCTTTATGTCGTGCGCGCCACTATTGCAGGTATTGTATCCATATTGATATAGTATGTTATCCGTTATCTGCTGGTCGATCGCCTTCAGTACTGAAACTGACTGAGTGCTGAAACTGAATCTGAAAAAACAGTCGAATAAACTCGAGAAAGATTATGCGACATTCCTTGCCGTTAAGTGGAGTAGCTATTAAGGTGCGTTTAATTAATTAGCTAGGTAAGGTAGCTATTAATAAATTAATTAATTATATCTTGACTATTTTTATTTGCAATATAATCACTAAGACATTTTATTTTACTTTTTGCAATCGTCACATTTTTTTTTTGTTATTTTTTACATTACATTTATTAATTTTATACTAAAAAAACTTATTTTTATCGGTATTTTAAAGAATTAATTATGTTCATTATAACCTTCTTTTTTCCCATTACATTATTCATTATATTCAATGTAATAGAATCACTATTTATTGAGTTAATTTCTACATATCTTCTCTATATCTTACATCTCTATATCTTACTTTCTACATATTTTACTCTGTGTTTTTCATCTGGTAAACTAAATGGTGAGACTCGATTTAATTCTACAATAATACCTTCTTTATTCTTACGAGTAACCTTTTATGTTTTGATTATAAATAGAAGAATTTGATCATTAATGAAGAATTCAATCATATCACGGCCAAATGTAAATGTAATACAACTGTCTATACAACTATGTATTAGTTTTTAGGACAATAAATTATTTGATTGATTGCGATGTTGTGGAGTGGCTCGGGGCCCACAGTGCTAGGGGGCCCACGGAGCTTTTGGTTATTGGCCTAATTAAAATAATGACAATATTTTACGATATCTTTATTATTCAAATAATCTCAATTTTCTCAAAATAGCCACCGACTCGCAAGTATTATAACTATGTATAAAAACTCGAAAGTTTATAGTCACTACCTACAAGTGAAGAAAAAATCATGGACAAAAAATAGTATTGTCGCTTTTAAACGAAAACAACAACAAAATATTTGAATAAATGAAACAAAAGTTACACAAACTGGACAATTTTTTGGACAAACAGAAATCTCCAGAACTTGTTTTTACTACGTTTCAATTGAGCTTCGCAAAAATCAAGGCACGTTGAAAATGGGGCTATTATGTTATGCTTCGATATTTATTTGATTGTAATGTTCCCAACTAATGACGATTGTAAATAAGATAAAAAACGAATTTACCGTGCATATTTTGAAACACCCGACGTTTTGGCGACGTTGCAGCCGCTGTTTAGGGTAGACTGTAACGGCGGCTGAAACGTCGGGTGTTTCAAAATATACGTTGTAAATTTGTTTTTTATATTATTTATAATGTCAAACAACCGCGATAGTCTCCATTTTCATATTAACCCTTTAATTTGTGAAGTAAAAAGTCCACAAGTTATAAACCACTATACGGATCATAAAAAGAAGAACTGTAAAATGATCGCATTGAATATGAACTTTTTTACCTGCCAATTAGACATTTTGCCGTAGGTAGGCGATCGTCCCGAGCGGGACGTTACACATTGGAGGGGTTTTAACTATTGGTTCAACCATTTCTATTAGAACACAACAATTTTTTTATTTCAATTTAATTCTTTTTATTTTGAATTTATATTGTATGAAGGGGGGGGGGGGGCAATTTCCTCTTCGCACTAGGGCCTTTGACAGACACACTGGTGCCGTTTCTTATTTCTAGTATTGTTTCCTTTTGTTCTCACTCTTTAAGTCGATTGTTAAAAGGAGTGTCGGTGGCGAAAGTGACACCCTCGGGCGAATTATTAACATCATTGTATGGCCCTCGCGGCTGCACGGTCGTTCGGACTCGACGGCAGCCGTTGCTGGTTGGCCACTTTTAATAAGCGGCCGCTCAAAAGGGGAATTACAGCAAATTTTCAATAAATGCAATCCGTCCGTTTAAACGAAATCGCGCCATTCCCGCCCAGGCCTCGCGCTCTCTGGGCGGATCCAGCGCCTTCATTAAATTTATTATTGAAATGCAGCCGCGTATTGAGACCATTTTAACACATTGCCATCCCTAAAATTATCAAATGAGTGAAATATACATTTTTTTGTGATTTTATAGCAAGTGTGTAATTAAATAATTATCATTGTATACGTAGGTATATAAAGATACAAAAAAATATATGCGTAATTTCATTTATAACAAAAAATGTGATTGTACGGAACCGCAAATATATAAATAAGTAATTTATTTCACGTAATTCGAAGTAGTTTTAAAAGCAGGTAAATATAAAGTATAACACAATTAAATGGTAACAGTAATAAAAGGGCTCATCGACATAATTGGCACTTTCGACCTAAAAATACCATTCGAAAGCAGATTTTTTTGCGATTTGTTTGGTGTATCAAAAACTATAAAGATCGAGCTGATTGCTATACAAATCCACTGTTAATAAAACACTATTAATTAAATATTTCCAGAGCAAGAGCAAGTAGGATTTCTTAAATTTTCTACTTGCATTTGGAAAAATATTATAACTTATTCTCGAACTTTTTAAATGGTCAATTAATAAAAAATCTCATTGGGACCGACTTCGTGAATTAAAATTGGAACTTAGTTCAACCGAAAGAGAAACAGCGATACGTTAGAACAGAATATGAAATGAACTATCGTCGATTTTACAGCACCAAAACTACCTATCGAACTTATAGATGCCCGAATAAGTTTGAACACATTTCAGTGTTAGATTTAGCTGATTTAACTTCGATGGGTAGTTTTAATGCGAAAAGCCACTTCATTTCACATTCTGCTCTGATGTACTGCTCTATCTCGTTCACATTACATGAACTATTTTCCGATTTTGGTTCAAGAGAAACGCAATCGAGCTTATCTTATAAATAAAAATGAATTGCCGTGCGTTAGTCTCGCAAGATCTCGAAAATGACTAGACCGATTTGAATTATTATTTTTTTGTTTTGTTTGTCTTAATTAAGGGGGGGTTTACAAAAAAAAATATTAAGTAAAAATTAAAAGAAACAACTGAAAACCGAACAAATCGAAATTGGTCATTTTGGGAAATGGGCCACTTTTAATACATAGATGGCGTTCGCGGCGATCCTATTGTTTGACAGCTGCGCCATCCATAACTGTTATTCATTCCGTGAGATTGTGTAAAATTTCAAAAAGTCGAAAAGTCGAAAAAGTCAAGTCAAAAGTCACAAAAGTAAAAAAAGTGAAAAAAGTCGAAAAAGTCGAAAACGTCGAAAAAGTCGGAAAATTCGAAAAAGTCGGAAAAGTCGGAAAAGTCGAAAAAGTCAAAAAGTCTGAAAAGACGAAAAGTCGATAAAGCAGAAAAGTCGAAAAAGTCGGAAAAGCCGAAAAAGCATTTATATTTCATCATGTAAATTAAATACATTAAATTTATTTTAATTACAAACGACTTTCATTTAATCACCAAACGAGACTCAAACCGTACATGATTCGGCCATATTATAGATTTCAATGAATTGGATTTGGAAGGTTGATTAGGATCAATAAACGCTTATTAAGAGTTTCAGTCAAATCAATTTTAGGTGGTACGAAGTTCACCGGGTCATCTAGTTATGTATATAAAAAATCACATTTTGATCTTTCTGACCAGTGTAAATCTGTACCTACCTTAATTTGGAATTTATTTAAAACTTGCTTAATGTCGATGAGCCTCTTTTATTACTGTACAATTCAATTAAATTACGTATTCGACTTCAATCCAACCTCTGACGCAGGGGTCTGAGAAAGAATATCCACAAATTCGAATATTTCGCTCATGCATGCGTCATTCCTATTATTTTGCATTCAAGGAAAATAGTTGAAATAAGCATCTTAGCTCAGTATTCTACGGGAATAGTTTCAGAAATCTACCACATCCTTGTTTGAGGCGGCGGTTTATAAGGTTGCAATAGCCAATATGACAGACAAAGTTCTGCTGATAGGCTGACCTGCCCCCGGATTCTGAAGCGACGATACGATACCAATTGTCGTGACATGACGATATTTGCGATTCTGGAAGCGATCAGAAGTAAGGTTAGGACAGACGACAGCACATGAGATATCGCCTGCATGTCGTTAATCTAGGAGGTGGTAGTAAAAATCCAAATTCAGCAATAATTACCGACTACTTCCACCCAAGATTGCAATTTATTATAGCACCGAGAAATAAGCATATTTGATTTAATAAATAAAGGACGCGACCCGAATTGCCCGAAGATCAAAGCACTAAGCACGCTCAGAGCCCTGTCCGAATTGAGCATATAGTGCAGACACTTTAGCAAAAAATATTGGTCAACCTCGGAATGAGAGATAATAAGCTGGAAACTCGTATACATCTCAATTTTGGCGTTGTAAAAGTTGTCTCAAAAGTCTCATAAAATCTCGTATCTGGGTCGTAAATTATTCAAGGTCAAAGGTCACAAAAATCGGTTTTTCGCGATTATCTAGATTTCTTTGACTCCAATGACGTTATCATCTTTAAAAAAATGTAGAGTATAAAACTTCCGACAAATTTTGTCTGAAACATCTTTTCATGCGCTCAACCGTTTTTGAGATAGAGGGCGGAGAACCCGCAGCGCTCAGCCATACATACTGTAATGCAAGGTCAACTGTGAATCTCGGTGAATAACCAAAATGAAGGTGTATACGAGTTTCCAGCTTATTATCTCGCATTCCAAGGTGAAACCCTAAAATGACTGGACTAATACGCCGCTCACTGCTAAGCGGCCGATTCCGGCCAACCAGAACACGATATTGGAGTGGGAACCACGTAAGAAGTATCGAGTTCCGAGGTTAGCTGACGATTCTGATGCAGAATCAGTCAAGTCTTCGGATCGGGAACGATATTGAATTCAATGTCGTGTCGCTTCGACGTATCGTATCGCCACCTCAGAATTCCGGGGCTGATCCCACTTCCGTCATACACTAGCTCAAAAGATTTTGGGCACCCACTTTTTATTGTATTGATTATATAAATACGTCTTTATTGTACGTATTTATTTAAAAAGCCTGTTAATAATCACATTTTAGTGCTTCCCTTTAGTGCATTTATATCGCACAAAAATTTATTTATTTATATTACCAAGTAGGTACAATAAAGGTATTGGGCATTAATGAAAGTTCAGGAATAAAATGGTCAGTTGACAATTCTGTGATAAATTTACTCATTTTGGTATAGGCAGGCCTAATTATATATTCCTATTATATATAATATATTGTATATTATATATTATATAATATTATATATTATATATTATTATATTATATATTATATTCCTATCTTATATTATATATTATAATTATATTGTCCTATTAAGCGTATTTAGGAGTTGTTCGCTCAAATAAACTAAATAAGAAAATAAAATTAGATTTACCTACAATGAAATGTATATTTTTTTGCTAAAACATTTAAATTACCGTTTTATACCCGAACTAGCTGAACTTAAGAAAATCCTGTTTTAAGGCATATTTGAGTACTTCCACGAAATCCATGAATACATATCGCTCATAAATAAAATTCTGTAAGCCCCTGTTACCTTATAGGCCAAAATTCAGGGGCGGACCTTGAGTTTTTGGGGCCCTGAGCTAATATTACTTGGGGGCCTGCTAATTAATCAACTAATTGCCATTTTGTCAAAAAACTGTTTTCGATAATGATGTACAAAGTCACTTGGTACACGGTATAATAAAAAAAGAGGACAATAAAATATTTTATCTATTTTATATGACAGATACACAAATACACTTTCCAGATCTATGTTTTCTTGCAAATCCTTTAAAAAAATTTTTGCTATGTGTCTCATAGACTTGCTTTCTATTTAAATCCATCAGCTTATCCAACACAACATTTAGCGTGTCTCTTTTAAATTTTTCTGCGCTCTATACTGAGACTTTATCTGTAGATTTATCTAAAATTTTTGAAGCAATGCGTCTCTTGTGTGTGTCACTGTATTCTGTTCCTACACTAGTACTTAACTTTTTAGTTTTCTCTTCATATTCCTTTAGTTTCTGATCTGATTGGTGCCGTATGTTCCAAACTTTTAATGACATCATTATCCTATTGCCTTTACAAATATCTAAACCATGGCTCTGTATTTTTTTGTTAACTAAATTGAATCTCTCTAAAATTTCGTACCAACAAGTAATTAAAATTGCAGTATTGAATTTTACCAGTTTATTAAATAAATTTGGGCGGAGAGTCCTCCGCAATAAACACAGGAAATTGATGCCAGGGTTGCCAACCTTATAATATGATTATTTTTAAATGCATTTTGTTTGTAATATTTTGTATTGTTGATTTATTGTAATATTTTGTATTGTTGATATATAAATACGTTTTTATATAATTTGTTTTTTGAAAACAATGTAATATATTGTATTGTTTCCATTTTTTGCAATGGGGGCTGGGGCCCTTTATATGCACGGGGCCCTGGGCTGCAGCCCAAAAAGTCCTTAGCTAGATCCGCGGCTGTCAAAATCCCTATAATATAGGTATCGTACATTAATGAATGTTTAGAAAGGGCTACCTAAAATAAAATTAATAAATTCTCCCTAGAATTGTTAAATGACCATTTTATTCCCGAACTTTCATTAACGTCCGATAACTTTATTATAGGATTATGAACTAATAAGTAATATGCGCTTAAAAAATATTTATGAGCGATATAAATGCACTTAGGAGACGTACTCAAATGTGTTTGAAAACAACTTTTTTAAATACACTTTTATATAATCAGACCATAAAAAGTGGGTGCATAATATACTTCTGAGCTATACTGTACATACCAAAAACAATGTAGAAATTTGAAAAAAAATAAGGATGAAAGGGTTAAATGAGGAGATTCACGTATGGTAGAAGAGTTGCGTTGTTGCCGCGTTCAGAGGCGTCCAAACGTCAGAGGGATATGACTCGGCGCGCTGTTGCCGCTTCCAAAGGCCCACTTCTTCCACGCCCCTATATAGCCAGTGGGAATATTTATTTTGGCACTGCTCGCCTTGCTAATGCCACAGAATATTTACTAGGGCTGTGCTGTACTGGCTATTGAAGCAAGTAATAAATAGAACGGACTATGTGAACACGAAGAAACCTCGTATATATCCAAAGAAACAATTGTATCCTGCATCACTACCAATTCTTAGATTCTCACCACTTTGGGTATGCATCGAATATATCTTTGCTAATTTTACAAATATTTGTTACAGATACCTGTCTGAATGTGTGAATCGAGATGCCACAAATGTTGGAGAGGTTTGATCAAAGGCACTTCCCCCATATTTTTAACAGCTGCGAAAAGAGTACGAAAAATATTCATTGCCGTGTTTTTAGTTTATCAATAACAAAACGAATGATTTTGTATTACATAACTTCTTTATAAATAAGAGTCAGAGGGATAAGCGCTTGTCATTGCTTCATATTATTTCTTCATTTTCAGTTTTAAATATGGCAAGTTTCTGCTTTGGTCAACGATTACATATGATAACAGTGTGACGATACATTCGGTATCGATAAACGTTGATTTCGCTAGGATAATGATAAATTTGAATGTGAATTAACGAATGTAATATGATGAAGGATATTTCGAAATTTCGACCAAATATTCCGTGTTTCTAAGAACAAACCACTAAACCTGTTGAGAGTAAGTGTCCAAAATTTATACTTAACGCCAATATAACGAAAGTAGGATATTATTAGTAACCATAGAAAGTCTGTATGTAGGTAGGTACCCATAATAATAATTAACATAACAACTACTATTACATCGATACCTCTTTGAATGATCGATCAGTCGTTGTAAGAGTGTAGATCATTAATTGCTCCCCAAAATTTAGTTACTTTTTGAGACCCTTGCGAAAAATTTTGTCACTTTCAATATTTGGTAATTTTTGGTGGTGACTTTTTTTCAAGCACTCGAGATTTTTTGGAGACGCCATCACCAAACAGCAATCTCTTATTAGAAACCGAACGTCCACGTGATAACTTTGATGTAGAAGTAGGCTAGGCAGAATTTTACGGGCATGACCTAGATATAATTTAATTTAATTTATTTTGCTTCACAACAATAGACCATCCACTGTGAGTTAATCTTTTGCGCATATAGGTGTGCTGTGTTCATCAAGGAACTAATGGACCCTGTTGCAGTTAGGCCACTAAGACCCATTAGTCTAGGGTCGGTCAAACGCACGGGTCAACACCCATCCGGCGGCCTCCACGCAGAAGTGCGAGCCCCGGTAAGACGCTGGCCTGCATGCCAGTTTCCACTAGGAGTCAACATTCGGGCGCTCCTGGACGGTTTGCGCACCGTGCGGCGTCAGTAAATCCATTGTGCATTCCGACTGACAGCCGTTTGGAGTCTGGAAAGAGTACTGTTTCCCATAGGGCGGGGGTAGTTGTTAATCTTACGGCAACTGCTCTTGAAACGACCAATCGGCTACCCGATACCGGGTGAACAGCCGTGCAAAGAATGCCGTGGTCTGCGATACATTCGGTAGACACCGTATCACCGCTACGTAAGGGAGAGGACCGCGCAAGCGACCTCGAACCTGTAACCAGTCGGGAAAACGGAGTAATCTGGTTGCTACTAGAAGTAAGAGCGCGAGTGTTGGCCCGCTGAGTGATTAACCTGGCAATAAGGTATTGGCTTCTTACGGGCGAGGGACGTAACTAGACAGAGGACTGTTTTCGTCCCAAGTCTTCTACGCTCACCTCATGGTAGGTAACTTTCCAATATCGTTAAACCTTCCTGAGGTGACGGGTTCGCCTGTTGTACTTGACAGCTCTAGTTGTGATATGTTCATCGATGCTGCTGATAATATCTATTTTTTATAAAATTAATTAATCATAATTGAATTTGAAGTTCGACCGGGACAGAATGTAAGAGTTCGTTTTAATTTGACCTTCACAGGGGTTGACATCGATGTCTGTGTTCATCATGCCCGGTGAATAGATCTGCTCCTATATGGAGCAAATTGCTTTATTTGATTTAACTATAACATCGCATCGATATAGTAGTGATCGATATAGAACAGCAAGAATAAAAGAATTTTCAAAATCGTTTCAGTAGATCCAGAGATTACTTCCTACAACCTCACAAACTCACAAACTTTACCTCTTTATAATATTAGTATAGATTAGTATAGATAAGATATCATTTTTCATTTAAAGAAATTATTTATAGTTTTTTTATCAACCCCCAAGAACTCTTCTAACCCTTTAAAAATTAACAGAATTCTACCCCCTTCCAACCCCCTTCTAACCCTTCTAACCCCCCCCCCCCTTCACCCCCTTCTAACCCTTTAAAAATTTCCACCCATTATAACTCTTTTAAAAGATAAATATCAGCAGTCAATAAACAGAATGGAAATGAATCAAAACAACAAAAAAAAACAAGTTTTTGTAAAAAGAAGAAAGAGGTGTTATGCGGTAAATTATACGGGAAAAAAGCAATTTCGTTACATTATAATCTTCCAAACACACAATATCACATACGTGAAATTCAAAATAAAATTTAATTTATGTTTAAAATTGCGGCAGTAATGGGACACATCACAAAATTTTCATACTGTTTCGCTTTAATTACTTGTATATTATACACGCTCCTTACTTTTGGCCTAACCCTATATCACAGATACATGAAGATACAATAATCACCTTTTATCAGCGGTAAATTCGAATGAATCGGCTTTAGCTGTGGCCATAGTAATGCTGGACTTGGACTGTAGCACAGATTAGCAATCAAATGCATCAGAAATGTCACGACTTTGAAAGCGACCGATTCTCTAAGCATTTCCAGGGCTTTGTTAGCAGAAAAATATTTTAATTTATAAAAATGGGTAATTAATTTCATTACTTTAATTGTGGAAATATTAGCTATGATTTTTCTTTATCGTTATAAGAATTATCCCTTTTTACATGACTGCCCAACAAAAAAGGAGTGTAATGTGTTCAGGGTTCATTTATGTATGTTTTCCGTTTCTTTATTCCGCCATAACTTCTAAACGCTTAAGCCGATTAAGCAGTGTGTGGTATTGTTAGAATCTTTATGTCATTCCGGGTACCGTAAATGCCAAGTAATTCAAATACCAAGTAATTAGTTGTATAAATGTCCAAATATCAATAAATTTACATAAATATATCGTGTTTAGTGTCAAATGGAGCACATTCTGAAAATATACATATGGATAAATATAATAAACAACAAATATTTCATAAAAAACCGTAATAAAAATTATTATAAATACAATCGTTCACTTTTTATAACGACAGTCATGTTTTTATTCTTTTTAATATATTTACTTGTTTATTATTATGCATACGTCCATATCATCTTAATATACGGTATGCAAATGTGGGCTAAGGCATCGATATAACCTACCCCAAGGTGGACCTTTCGCGCTTGAAAATGACCCATTCAAAACCACTACTGAAATCTGGCCAGTAGTAGTTTGGTCGCAGTCCGCTGGCAGACAAACGACCGTTTCCGGTGTGAGAGCTGCCGCAAAAAAATATTGGCTTGCTATTCTCTCGCATACTGTTTAATTTATTGCTCTCTCTGTCCCATGCTTTACGAGCAAAGGGTATGGAGCTAACCTATTTGTATCTGAGGGCATATCTAGCTATTATATCGATGGGCTAAGGCGACAGATCGCAATCGCGCTTCCTTAGAAACAGACTATCCGCTGTGTTGCACGCGGTACTCTTGAAACGTCCACGAGAGACACTTTCTGCCTTTTGGGAATTCTGTAACTTCCATGCATTTTTATACTGGATTAAGAAACCCAAAAGAATTTCCAGACAACAAAGTGTGTCCAACAAGACACGGTTATTTATTGTTCGGTCAGTCATGCACTGACGAAATTAGAGCAGTCTGTACATGTCCTGGGCTATCCATTTACATCCCACTGAGCGGATATAAAAGATGTTAAATCCTTGGATATCTGGATATCTTCCAAAGTAGGTTTAATACATATTTGTAAAGTAGATGCTATGTACTACTCAATTGAAGAAATTGAAGAAATTCCTTAGAAAAGCTCCCATTGAAAGGCAACTGCAAAGAAATATTTATAATAGTGTTAATTTAAAAGTATACTTACCAATAAATGTTGCAACCTATATAAAATGACGTATAGTATGAAAAAAATCGGTTGTGTCACCCCAAGAATTTCCCGGCAAGTAGCTAAGGACTGACCTCATCTGAATATTTAATGCATAAATAAAATCGAGGAGCGCCCTCTTGTAGCTGGCTGGCTAAGCTCGTTTTTGGCTAAGCACCAACATAAGGGGTTAATATTTGGCGGAATTTAATAATATTATTATTGTAGCTTGTATATAAGATATTCCAATCAAAATATCACAATGTGATTTCGTCCTAACTATGACTAGCGCGCCCCCTGGTGGGCCGATTTTAAACCACAATCTTTTGGACTCTTGCCATGACCGAATTATGCCGCATTTCAAATTTCAGCTCAATCGGATTAAGCTTTTGGGCATTATCGTGGAGTAATACACACACAGTTATACAGACAGACACATGCACAATCATAGATTTCAATCTGGAAATGGTCTTAATGGTCTCAAAGCAAAATGGATATTTCCGTCTTCATATGGAAAGAAAAATTGCGCTTTCACAATACTTTCCCTCCTCGACGGTTGGTGGGCCCGGAAAATACAATACTGAAATACATGAACTGAACTGAACTCAACATGTCGTCTGCATTTGGATTAAGGAATGAACATGTTATCGGTCAAATACTCCACCACTAGAGGCGAAATGACCCGACGGGCCGCGGAGATGCGAAGAGCGTGTCAAATGAATGAATTGTCGATCGTGTCGTATCTGCTTTGATTAAATGCAACTATTCGATTAGTCTGTGGTTGGGCATGCGTGGCGGATTATTTCCCCATTTATCACTGCGTGGATAAGTATTGTTTGGGTGCTCGAAGGGGGCAGTCGTGCCCGAGTGCGAGCGAGGCAGACTCACACCCTTCTCGCCCTCTCGTGTGAGTAGTACCCATGCTTTATTTAATTTAATTCCTGGCTCACGAAGGTGTTCGCTTAATCGATAAAACGACCCAAACAAAACGAGATCACACCGTATCGATAAATGAGCTAATTGCCACATGTTACTTATTTCTATTCGCTATCCCCGAACCGCATCGAAACAGATTAATGATGGTATAATAACGTTTATTACTTTCGAGGGAACCAAGAGAGTGAGAAAGTTTCATATAATTTTCAATTTCATTAAAGTACCAATAACACCATTGTCACTAAAGCGGTCACCCATCAAAGTACGGCTGTGTATCTATTGCTTGCTGTTAGTCCCACATTCTTCTTCTCGAACTTCCTCTCCATTATTGGAGGTTGGCCGTTAGCTCTGAATACTTTTGTCGGTCTTGCGCCATCCGTAAAAGCTGTTCCGTACTGGTGATACCGGTCCAGTTTTCCACCCGAGGATTCTTAGCACCCTTGACCCATTAGAGGGCCGCCGGACACTCGGGTCGACCTGTTAGTAACTAACTATGTAATGGAATCTAAGGTAACTAATTTATCCATCTTTCAAGGATCGTAGCGTCATGAAAATTGGCAGCTGTATGTGGTTCTGATGACAATACAATAATATGGTACTGTCGAACTGATCTGATGATGGAGTCGGAAGATATGAACTGGAACTGCATGATAGAACATCGTATCATAGCTGTGTTTGGACTTGTTAGAAAAGTCTTGGAATGAACTTTGACCACGATTAGGTTTCAAGGTCTGATGATGAAGCCGGAAGATAGGCACTGGCATTCCATGATGGCATACTTTTGTCGGTCTTGCGCCATCCGTAAAAGCTGTTCCGTACTGGTGATACCGGTCCAGTTTTCCACCCGAGGATTCTTAGCACCCCTGGCCCATTAGAGGGCCGCCGGACACTCGGGCCATGGCTATATTTAACACGCTTTTATTAGGTCGACCTGTATGTAACTAACTATGTAATGGAATCTAAGGTAACTATTTTAACCATCTTTCAAGGATCGTAGCGTCATGAAAATTGGCAGCTGTATGTGGTTCTGATGACAATACAATAATATGGTACTGTCGAACTGATCTGATGATAGAGTCGGAAAATATGAAGTGGAACTTCATGATGGAACATAGTATCATAGCTGTGTTTGGACTTGTTAGAAAAGTATTGGAATGAACTTTGACCACGATTAGGTTTGAAGGTCTGATGATGAAGCCGGAAGATAGGCAATTTTTGGTTTTTGCGTGCATTTATAAAAGCGTGTTTTTAGTGTTTTTTTTTTAACTTTTCCATTGCTAACTACTAGGGATATATATTGCAGTGGTGTCCCGTTGCCTTCTGCACCAGACATTTTAGATCTATTGACGACCTTAGGCCGCTGAGACCTCTTCAACCGGTTGCCCAGTTGGGAATGGTTATACCGCCATTGACTCGGTCTTTTGCTATATACTTTTGCTTCCCATTTTAATTAGACCGATATGCAAACGGCGATCGAGTTCATTCGGGACGCGTCCTGTGTCAACCGCAGGTTAATCTAGACTGAATAATTGCACTTTATTCACTACATTTAATAATTATAATTAATATTTATTTTTGAGAATTTTTTTAAAATGGACAATGATGTCACTATGGATTTAAATTTGGAATTATATATGGTAGTCCACATATATGGTACTCCTACAGTTGCTGCCACTATGGCTCAATATCTTGTTCTCGGGGTCGGCTAAACCCACAGAACAGCTCCCATCCAGTACCCTCCTTGGATGAGATTCTAAGTAAAAATTTATTTCAGAACTCCAATCTGGGTATAGAAAAAACATACTAAATAGTATTATTACAAATAAAAGTACATTTAGTACCAATTACCCATAAAATTGTAAAAAAATGTAATTAGGTACCGAAAAAAAAACAAAAAAAAAACATGAATAGAATAACATAAATATAAAAAAGTAGAAATCAGTAATCAGTAATTTGATAACAAAAAAGCATTTCTCAATTCAATATTTCTTCTTTTCTTTCCTGAATTTGTCATAACTTGGAATATTTTTTTAGTTTTCTGTTAATGTATTAAGGCGACATGATACCTGGGAACATCCATATCTGAAGAATTTTAGTTTTATGAGTTTTAAAAAAAATATAAGCATTAATTTAAAAAGGTTTTTAAGTGAATCCCTCATAAGGAACCAATTTAAAATTGGACTCAAAAAAGTTGCTCATTGCCTTGGACATTAAGGCTTTAAACTTAATTCGAAAGCTTTCAGGAGCATTATTTCTACAATGTAAGCGGTGAGTGTGTTTTATTATAATTTCATTTTATTGGCTGGTTAAATTTCTAGGGCAGCACTTAGCCACATTTTTTATTTAGGCCCTAAATTAATTACAATTAATTAAAACGTAAGAGCGCTCTGAGAGTTACGCTAAATATGCTTTGCCATTAACACCCTTATACCACCACTGCGTAAAGATAGTTATTCTGTGATAGCGCTACGATATAGCATTTAGTATGCGCCTAGTAGCCGGCCCGAGCGGACGTAGAATCTGCGCTTGACGCTTCGTCAACGCTGCATGGATTTTTATTGGTCAAATCCTACAAAATTTCGGATATTTTTCTGAGGTCTCATGTCGCCTTAAAGTAATTAAAGCTTATGCAGTGAGTAGTACGCTGAAATTCTACAGTTGATGGGTTAAATACCTGAACGTATTAAGTGTGTATAGGGATTTAATCCTCATATCATGGTAATGCATGTAAGCGTGCGTTACTGTCTTTTTTGACGAGTTTCATAGAGATATTTCATCTACGAGTTTCATATACATATAATATAATCGTAAATGTAATAATCGCCATTTGTTCTTAAAAAAATGTCATCTATATTTTCCGCAAAGTTATTCATTTACTTATAGTTACTTAACTATGTAATTCATATACTTATAAGGCTATTCGTTTACTTAAAAATAAAACAATAAAATAACTGCAACACCACCTGCCAGATAAACTTATGATGTCAGGGCAGCGTTTCAGAATAGTAGATTTTTTTTGTAGGTAGGTATAACCTAATTACATTGATCACATTTCTCCAATTAACTCCTACTAAAAACAAAACCATAACAATAAACATAACCGCTGCGTTACCTATACATGCAAAAGTGCATTAATAATATTAAAGTTGCGTATTAACACTTTCCGGGTCGTAAATGTTTACGATCGCCCGCTTGGGATGAAATACAACACGTTCGCGTCGCTGACTTTTTTCAAATTCACCCTGAATCATCATGCGAGTCATGCTCCAAAAGGTGAGCTTCGGTTGTTTTTAAAATTGCGGTTCAAAATTGAATTATTTTGATTCGCGTAACGGACTCGACCGAATGGATACGTTTCGTTATTGCTGTATTGATTGACCGCAAATTAGCCACCACAGCGCACCACTTTCTGAACACCAAAGGCGTAAATCCATAACGGTTAGTTAAATCCATATATATATATATATATATATATATATATATATATATATATATAATATATATATATATAATATATAAATATATATATATATATATATATATATATATATATATATATATATATATATATATATATATATATATATATATATATATATATATATATATATATATATATATATATATATATATATATATATATATATATATATATATATATATATATATATATATATATATATATATATATATATATATATATATATATATATATATATATATATATATTTATATATATATATATATATATATATATATATATATATATATATATATATATATATATATATATATATATATATATATATATATATATATATATATATATATATATATATATATATATATATATATATATATATATATATATATATATATATATATATATATATATATATATATATATATATATATTTATCCTTTCTCGTAATATGTTGATCATGCGAGATTTTACAGACTATGTTGATCCACCTTTGCGGCTCTTTTTCTCAGTTTTGCTCCATCTTAACTGCACCGTATATTCATATCATTCATATACTCGACCCTGTTGCCAAGTCGCTCTATTCAAAACTCATTGTATTCGTCATGATTTTTCAACATTTTTATGGTCAACTAACCGTTTAAAATTTTATATTCGTCAACATTATGTTGATCCGAGATATATGAATTTTTTATCGTATTTATGAACTTTTGTTGATCCCAGTTATATCATTTCGCCCAATTAATGAACTTTTGTTGATCAAGCCCATGTGGCCGCGCGTCTTTATGAACCCGTATTTATGAACTTTTATTGATCACATTATTATATAATATCGTCGAATTCATGAACTTTTGTTGATCATGCCCAACATTTGTTGAGGCGAGATATATGATTTTTTATCGTATTAATGAACTTTTGTTGATCACAATTATATAATATCGTCGAATTTTTGAACTTTTGTTGATCATGCCCATCTGTCGCTACCCCCGTGACCGCCCTTCACAGAGTTTCCCCACTCCTGGCATCTTAGCTTTGCTTCGATTGGTTGCAAAATTTACTCTGCGTGTGTTAGTACGTTGTGTTAGCAAAGGTGTGTGTTTATGTGTGCACATGATAACTCGAAAATGCGTAGTCTAATTTTAATAATTCTCTCGCTAATAGGTTTTATTTCTTATTTAGAAGAACTTTAGATTTAGGGTTCCATATCTACGCCAAAAATGGGAGCTGTCATACGAACGGACCTTTAGAAATGTTTGTGAGTACAGTAATTCAAGGAGGCATTGTCCGATTTCAAAAATTCTTTCGGTAATAGGTTCTTTCAGTCAATGGGAAGAATTGACTAGATTTAGACATAGCTGCGATAGAAATGCGACCTATCATAAAAACAGATCACTTTGAAATCATAATATAGCCGTGCCTTTAAAAATCTTTCGCCAATAGTTTTTATTCATCAATGGGGGGAAATGATTAGATTTAGGGTACCTATGAAGGGAATGTGAGCTGCCATACTAATTCTTTGAAATGTTTTTGCACGATGGCTCTTGAATACGTTGTCTGATTTCCAAAACTCATTCGTAAATAGGTTTAAGGGAAATGATTAGATCTAAAGTTCCGTATTTATGATAGAAATAGGTGCTGCAATACAAACCGACCACTTTGACATGTCTCCTTCTCCGATTTCAAAAATTCTTCCGCCAATGGATTTTATTCGTAGATTGAAGAACAGAGTAGATTTAGGGTTCCGTACCTACACTTTCAGAAAATATTGTACTCTGATGAAATATCGTACTTTCCAAAAATATTTTAAATCTTACTTTTCTAAAAATGTCGGCCGAGAAAACATATTTTTGGCGGCTTTCGGGAAAAGATTTTTTTGCTTCTTTTGGAATTTAATGCTCCAGTTCCCTCATTGACGCAGCACGCGGACTCGAGAGCTATTGCGAAGTTTGTTACGGCAGATGAAACTCGGCGTACCTAGTTATATTGAATGACTAAGTATTATTATCAAATTATATGTTATTTAAATAACTGTTATAGAAAAAAAGTAGATTTTTCGCGTATCAATTTTATTTTGCTCACCATTGCTTGATAATGTAAACAGAGTGTATCTGAAATCAAAGTTGAATGGCAAAAACATCTACCGTTTTTTGGGCGATCTTTAGTTGTGAATAGTGAATATAAGCGCAGCTTATAACCCATATGGAAGCCAAAAATTCGTTGCGAGTGTGCAAGATAACTCAAAAACGCGATGTTCGATTTCAAAAATTCTTTCTCTAATATACTTTATTCGTTATTGGGTAGAGATGAGTAGATTTAGAGTTCCGCTCATTTGATAGAAATGAAAGCTGTCCTATAAACGGACCTCTTTGAAATCAGATTTTTAGTCGTACGATCAAGGCAAGTCGGGCGGAGGTGAGAATGAGTAGCGTAAGTCCGGGTAGTAGGATGAGGAAATAACAAACTTCCATAAAATATTGTACTTTTAACAATTTAGTACCTACATAATAATCGTACTTTTTAAAAATATCGTACTATAAATATATAGTAGTTAGTTAAATAAAAGGTACTTTTATAAAATATCGTAATTTAAAAAAATCTATAAATCGTAGGTGGACCATCTCAAAGCATGAATAAATTAAGTAAACGCATTTTTTCTTCCACCGCTGCCGTTTGACAGAGCGAGCCGTGCAGCAGAGCAGGCAGGGACGCACTGGGCTAACTTTCACTAGATATTGCGAGGCTTGTTACGCGAGATGGTCTGACGTACATTTATCTATAGTCTGTTTATTATTTGTTGAGCTTTTCCAAGGGCGATTAGGTATGAGGTGCAATGTATGGCCGGCGACAGGTTTGAGTGGAACAGGTATTAGTGGGACAGCGCTATGCATAGGAAAGATAGAGAGCAGGCCTTCTAAGGTAGACAAATTGTCGAATTGAGGTGTACTTAAACGGTAATTGTAACTACGGATAGGTGCTGCGATTCTTGTATATTTTTTATTCTTGCATTTTAAAGATGACGATGAAACTTACATTTCTGTGTACTTATTTATAGATATGCAATACTACATACGACAGCAGATACGAAATTTTGTATACCCATTAAATTGTGATAGCCCGTTCTAAATTTACCATGAAATGGCTGCTGCACTTACAAAAAAAACGGTTGTGTCACCCCAACACTTTCCTGTCAAGTAGCCAGGAACTTAATTCATCTAAATATATCATAAAACCTACCATAACCCCCTTTCCCCCACCCTCAACCTAGCGCCACCCTTTAACCCTCGAAAATCAAAATCGAAATCGACTTCGACTTCAACTTCGAATTTTAGACTTTTCGACCTTCGACTTTACGACTTTTTGACTTTCGACTTCTGACTTTAAAAATTTTCGACTTTTCGACTGTTGAGGAGTTCCCTCGTCGGGAGCCAACCCAGGGTACATCAGCCATGTCATGGTGAAACATGGAAGTTGCTATCATAATTGAGAACGTACACAAAATTTTGGGTCTCTGCTGTTGACCGTTGAGAAGTTTTCTCGTCGGGAGCCAACCCAGGGTACATCAGCCATGTCATGTTGAAACTTGGAAGTTGCTATCATAATTGAATGCGTACAAAAAAATTTGGGTCTCTGCTGTTGACCGTCGAGGAGTTCCCTCGTCGGGAGCCAACCCAGGGTACATCAGCCATGTCACGGTGAAATATGAAAGCTGCTATCATAATTGAATGCTTGCACAAAATTTTGGGCCTCTGCTGTTGACCGTTGAGGAGTTTCCTCTTCGAAAGCCAACCCAGGGTACATCAGCCATGTCATGATGAAACATGGAAGTTGCTATCATAATTGAATGCGTACAAAAATTTTTGGGTCTCTGCTGTTAACCGTCGAGGAGTTCCCTCGTCGGGAGCCAACCCAGGGTACATCAGCCATGTCACGGTAAAACATGAAAGCGGCTATCATAATTGAATGCTTGCACAAAATTTTGGGCCTCTGCTGTTGACCGTTGGGGAATTTCCTCTTCGAAAGCTAACCCAGGGTACATCAGCCATGTCATGGTGAAACTTGAAAGTTGCTATCATAATTGAATGCGTACACAAAATTTTGGGTTTCTGCTGTTGACCGTCGAGGAGCTCCATCGTCGGGAGTCAACCCAGGGTACATCAGCCATGTCACGGTGAAACATGCAAGCTGCTATCATAATTGAGAACGTACACAAAATTTCGGTCTCTGCTGTTGACCGTCGAGGAGTTTTCTCGTCGGGAGCCAACCCAAGGTACATTAGCCATGTCATGGTGAAACTTCGAAGTTGCTATCATAATTGAATGCATACACAAAATTTTGGGTCTCTGCTGTTGACCGTCGAGGAGTTCCCTCGTCGGGAGACAACCCAGGGTACATCAGCCATGTCACGGTGAAACATGAAAACTGCTATCATAATTGAATGCTTACACAAAATTTTGGGCCTCTGCTGTTGACCGTTGAGGAGTTTCCTCTTCAGAAGCTAACCCAGGGTACATCAACCATGTCATGGTGAAACATGGAAGTTGCTGTCATAATTGAGAACGTACATAAAATTTTGGGTCTCTGTTGTTGACCGTTGAGGAGTTCTCTCGTCGGGAGCCAACCCAGGGTACATCGCCATGTCATAGTGAAACATGGAAGTTGCTATCATAATTGAGAACGTACACAAAATTTTGGGTCTCTGCTGTTGACCGTTGAGAAGTTTTCTCGTCGGGAGCCAAGCCAGGGTACATCAGCCATGTCATGTTGAAACTTGGAAGTTGCTATCATAATTGAATGCGTACAAAAAAATTTGGGTCTCTGCTGTTGACCGTCGAGGAGTTCCCTCGTCGGGAGCCAACCCAGAGTACATCAGCCATGTCACGGTGAAATATGAAAGCTACTATCATAATTGAATGCTTGCACAAAATTTTGGGCCTCTGCTGTTGACCGTTGAGGAGTTTCCTCTTCGAAAGCTAACCCAGGGTACATCAGCCATGTCATGGTGAAACTTGGAAATTGCTATCATAATTGAATGCGTACACAAAATTTTGGGTTTCTGCTGTTGACCGTCGAGGAGTTCCGTCGTCGGGAGACAACCCAGGGTACATCGGCCATGTCACGGTGAAACATGAAAACTGCTATCATAATTGAATGCTTACACAAAATTTTGGGCCTCTGCTGTTGACCGTTGAGGAGTTTCCGTTGAGGAGACCGTTGAGGAGTGTCAGAAGCTAACCCAGGGTACATCAACCATGTCATGGTGAAACATAAAAGTTGCTATCATAATTGAGAACGTACACAAAATTTTGGGTTTCTGCTGTTGACCGTTTAGGAGTTCTCTCGTCGGGAGCCAGCCCAGGGTAGATCAGCCATGTCACGGTGAAACTTGGAAGTTGCTATCATAAATAAATTCGTATACAAAATTTTGGGTCTCTGCTGTTGATCGTTGAGGAGTTACTTTGTCGGGAGCCAACCCTGGGTGGACGGATTTCAACCACAATCTTTTCAGCTCATGCCATGACCAAATGATGTATTTATGCCAAATTTCAGCTCAATCGGATGAAGCGTTTCGTCGCTATCATCGGAGAATATGAAACGAAGACGGGTATAAAATTACATATTATATTTTAGTTCCATATATAAATGTCAAAAGCGGTTTATTTCTCTCGTCATGAAGAGCTTTCATCATATTATTACAAGTCCATATTCGCGATATGTGACAGTACGCTCTGATTGGTCCATTTGAATTGGATCAACAAAATACAAAGAGTGATCTGTATAAATGATGCTAAAATTGGGCGGGGCTTACCGATTTCACTTGTTGATCCGATCGGATCAACGTATGTATTGGGGTTGAAGTATTGGATCAACAAATCATGTCCGGATCAACAAATGCAAACGGATCAACAAAAACCTGGTGTAGAGTCGCGCATGATCAACAAAGTACGTGAAGGGATAACTATATATATATATATATATATATATATATATATATATATATATATATATATATATATATATATATATATATATATATATATATATATATATATATATATATATATATATATATATATATATATATATATATATATATATATATATATATATATATATATATATATATATATATATATATATATATATATATATATATATATATATATATATATATATATATATATATATATATATATATATATATATATATATATATATATATATATATATATATATATATATATATATATATATATATATATATATATATATATATATATATATATATATATATATATATATATATATATATATATATATATATATATATATATATATATATATATATATATATATATATATATATATATATATATATATATATATATATATATATATATATATATATATATATATATATATATATATATATATATATATATATATATATATATATATATATATATATATATATATATATATATATATATATATATATATATATATATAATATATATATATCGGAGAATCGAATCGCAGGTCATATACCCTTATCGAACTTATCCACGATGCGAGGTTTTGCAGGAGTCAGTATAGGCTATATATAATCAGTCGGATTTTAAAGTCGACTTTTATAAGCAAATCGATAAAAAACGACCGAAATCGGGCAGGTGGTTCTCTAGTTATTAACACATAGACAGACAGATCGACGATACATAATTTATAATATATCAGATAAACCATTGTGGGAATTTAGATACTCGTAGGTAATTTTAGTTCCAACCAGTAACAATTTGAAATATTGCTTTTTGAACCTGGCAAATATGTCATCGTTTCAAATCCACAGATAAACCAATTTTACTACGTTAATTGTAGTAAAATTTTACTACATTGATCAAGATGAGAGTTTTTTTTTACCAAAAATGTAGCTTAAGAAAAAGTAAAGTGGAAAGGCAGCTCAGGGCTGAGAAGACCATATCGTTTATTGCTTTACTGCTTTTATATTTGCTTTCATATTCCGTATATTATGTTCCGCTATATTTGCTTTTATATTCCGACTGGTTATAGACTATACTGAATCAAAATCGGTATAATGGTTTCCGATATATCACACAGAATATCAGAAGTCGAAGGAAAGGTGCCAAATTCAAAATTTTAATTTTGAATATCTCGAGATCTACAGCAGTACATTTTTTACTTAAAAACCGATAATAGGAAATCGATTGTTACCTATATTAATTATTTATCTTTATTGCTTATCGAGTTATGAGCAAAAGTTCCAAAAGGTCAATTATGAAGCTACTGTAATGAAACTGCTGTTGTTAGATTTTCCTTGAGATATTTTTAGAAAATATGTACGGATGAAATACGGATATTTAAGTTGGTCTAGAGATTGGTGTGTATTTTAAAAATATGCAATCATCATATGTTTTAAATTTCGCAATCATTGTGGACTTTTAGCGTTTTAAGGAATATCATTCAAGGCGATATATCCCAATAGTGAATTATTCCAACATGCAATAGTAAACCAACTTGTTAATAGCTCTGTTTTCTTTTACATTATATACCATCGACTTATAATAGTGGAATTTATTTATTTCGCCAAACATCATCTGGCCAAAATACATTTAGTTTTTAGCCTGAGCACGAAATTAAGACTAAACGAAAAATAAGATGTTTGATGGCACCAATGATGCCGTATTTTCTTACGTATTACTTTCTATATATAGAAAGTAACGCAATAGAAAGTGTTATGGTCCGTCGTAACGATTACCCCAAAAAATATGTAAACAGACCTGGTGTTACGGCGTGCCTTTGTCTATCCAGATTTTTATTGCAGTCGCGACTTTGGTCTTTTGATTGGCCCAATCTTTTGACATACATATCGTAGGTCCCTTAAAACCCGGTAGCGCCAGCTAGGCTCCTTGGATACGTGGTTGACAGCGGTCCAAAACGGGACAGATATATTGATTTTGTGATGAGTTATATGGTGTATGTTATGGTCTACGTTTGAGAACCCTACTATGTTACGGCATCGAACTCTGGTCTCGCGCTCTCGATCGGGATCGCGTTCTATTCATGCAAAAACGGTCTGCTTTACGATCGCAAATATCTCGCAGGATACATCCGTGAATTTTCTATCCTGAGTGATACGAGCATATACATTATAAGAAGTGGAATATTGTGTGGATTTCGATATTTATGGTATTCATCATGACTACCCTACCCGATCTCACGAGTAACTGCGCCTCGTTTATCACTCGCTCGCGAAGTCTGAACCCCCGGCTGTCGTTATCTAGCAAAAGATTTATAAGATTGAGCGACCATATAAAATTATGATTGTTATTCCGTAGAGGAGTTCTGTAGTTTATTCTATTGGTAATTTTCATTATAATATTACAGTTTCTGGGTTTCATTTATACTTCTGTACTATACTCCTGCATGTAAACTCGTGATTGTAATCTCGTGTTTGTAAAATATATTGAATTTTCAGTGTACCCATTACTGAAATATAGAACAAAAACGAGTAAGTCCGCTTTATAGGCGTTTGGGATTACACCTATTACGGTCAGTAAATTCGGCATCACATCGTATCAAATGTCACTAAATTCCTCTAAAAATAATGCCTAAAAGCATGCGATCGG
This sequence comes from Micropterix aruncella, assembly GCA_944548615.1. Classification (NCBI taxonomy): domain Eukaryota; kingdom Metazoa; phylum Arthropoda; class Insecta; order Lepidoptera; family Micropterigidae; genus Micropterix; species Micropterix aruncella. The sequence goes on along the minus strand of OX155964.1, from coordinate 10,894,307 downwards.
AAAATAAACCATAAAATCAATAATAATTATATTAGCGGCGAATCAATCTAAACAAAATCATTTAAATCCTTTCGAAAAGCATGTCATCGAAAACGATGTCCTCATATATCAATATTGGGGAAATATTATTATATTTCCCAAAAATAATGATTATCTTTCAATTTCAATGTTTTTGTCGTTATTAACCCTTTAACATTATTTTTACCCCCAAGTTGCCTAATTTATTTTATTTTGAGCGCCGTTGTACTTTTTTTGAGCTGGCATCCAGACAACGCTGCCTCTGAGATGAAGGAATTTTTACAGGATCGTTTCGGGAACGTTGTACGAAGTCGAAAAACTGGCGACGCGCAACCAGGTACTTCGTTTCTCTAAATAATATTACCTACTCATGGATCAATGAAAACCGATTAAAATCGCTGAGATTTAAAAAAAAACAGGTATATATTTTTTAATTTCCTAAATAACTTTTTGATCGCTCAAGATAATAAAATAGTTTTACTATATTAGGATTCGCCTCCAGTTAAACTATAATTACCATAAACCACATTGTATTTAAATGAACTACCAAAAAACTAAATCACTTTTCTTGGTTCTGAACATTTTGCTTATATACGCAAAGTAGATATATCCATATGGATATACTTAATCGTTTCTATTCCGACACTCCTCATAATGATGATAATGATAGCGATAATCATAATAATAATACAGCAATAATTATAATAATAATAATGATACAGTGTTGTGTAAGTTAATTGTGCAAATATATTTTTCTTCAAATCTGGTATTCAATGATTAATGTTCACGTTAATACCATTCATTACATATTTGTATTTTATATGTCCACCTATAAATTATATTTGGCAAGGATAAACAAATATTTAAAAACAATTAAGAGTGTTTAAAAATTACACAACAACCTAAATATTGATAACATCAGTTGGGTTTTAATGAGCCATTTTATTTTTGTAACTTTACCTTTGTGATAGCATAGGCCACCGATTTTTAATTTAGGACAGGTGAGTTAATCGGCCATCTTAATAAGTACAGTAATCTTAGTACAGTTCTACATGTTCGTCACTATTCATCATCCCTTCCTTGGATGAAATTTAGATATCCAGGTCCTTCTATGTATTACTTCCAAAGATATTTCCATTCAATAACTGAAATTTAGAAACACACGCTTGTCTCGACTAATTCGCACACCATTGTATGATGTTGTATTATTACGGTGCTAAGAAAATCGAGGCAAAGATGCGGCTATAAACAACCGTGAGTTTTGCGCAAGCGCATTGAATGCGTCGTTTGATTGTCTCGCGCCTGTCGCGAAATTAGCTTCGAGTTTGCGATTGAAGCGTGGCGCGAAATAAGCTTTTCCGTCAAAGATGGCGGCGCGCGGCCGCAAGATGGCGTCGCCCGACAACACAGCGCGAAAATCAAGCCAATTCATCGCCTCCTTTATGACGGCGGAGATAAAATTTATCGTCGTCATTTCACTCAAACGGCGTATTGTTTAAATCAATGGCTCTGAGTGAAGACAACGAAGCTGCGCTCTTCGGGAGAGAGTATTTGTGACGAGGATCGATATTTTCAAATCTCAAAAACTATCAGTCATAGCCCTGAGTATCGTGGAAATGGTTTCTAGGTCGCTAGTACACACACAGAGGCGTGGGTAGCAGGTCGTCTGAACAGATTTCGGTTTATAAGTTTCGAACGGTAGCGTCCCATCTACGAGTATTTTTTTAGTACGGTCAATAGTGGTATTTTATCGATAATGCAATCTGCTGTTTTCTCTGCTGTTTTTTTCAATATTGCAACATAAGGCCAAATAGAAGGATGGATTGAGTCAGCGACTACCGCAGCCCTACATACGCTTAGGGAAAGGGGTGGGGGTTGGGGGGGGGGGGGAGGTGGCAATGGACTCGTTGGAAAATGGAAACGGAATGTTATAATAACTCCAAATCCTGTCTCCTTTCCTATTTCCGCATCACACAAAACAGCCGTTGGCTGACAAAATTTACTTTTATTGCTACAACGCTTTGCTGCAAAGGAATGGGCGAAGGTACGGGCTATGGCCTAGTTAGGCAGATTCTGAAAAAAATACAATGTAAATTAACATTTTTTAATGAATAAATGCGTTCTGTGAACTCTTTAGAGTGAATTAGGGATTTTTAAAAATATAATTTCAGTGCAAGACCCGTATTTTTATTATGTTTCCATTCTTTATGTTTATTTCCAAGTAATTTCATCGAAATGTTCATGTATGATGATGAACTTATGCAATTTTGGGTAATATGGTCAATATAAAGGAATAAAATATATGAATAAAAATAAACAAAAAAATAACACCAAACACGACATTTTTAAAAGGTTATTTTGTATTCTTCACCAATTTTAATTATCCATTACCATTCTGTAACGTACATATGTTTTCTGAGACTCTTCTTTGATTTCCATATTATCCAAATATGAGGGCGAAATGAAAAGAAACACCGTTTACTCAATACTCATTTTATTCTTTCGTAATTATAGTGTTTTCAGTTTAAATATGTCACAATATTTGATCATTTGTATTTTGCTATAAACCATTTCCATTATTACATATTTTTATTGATTTTTCTCTTTTAAATTACGCCCTTCAGTTTGCTCTCCCTTTACCCTATTTTTGTAGCTCTGCTCTGGTTGTCTGTTGAGGTGCCTCTGTTTTGATTTTTGGACTGAAATAACGAAGTCTGTCAGCGCAATGGTTTACATTTTTAAAAACGTTTGTGTATAATTGTGTGAAAAATTGATCACTTATGACATTATTTTACATTATCAAGTCAAATCAAATCAAATCCTATATATTTTTAAAATCATAATTACAGATATATAATGACCTAATAGATCGCATGAGACGTTCGAACTAATAATATAAATTAGACTCATATAGGTTTATTAGAATGAACACAATGATAAAATAGAACTAACAATACAAAAAATAATTTAAAATAATTAAAAACTACCAAGACTATGATAATATAATCACCATTGCCAAAATCGATTCAATAAGTATAGGTTCAAATAAGAAATTAATTTCAAACTATCGAATTCTACGGCACTATTTATGGAAATAAAATATAAACAATCAAAATTCAAACATAATATAACTTTAGTTATAAATTAAAATTAAAATCCCTAAAGGCACAGATGATAATAATTCGATATAGTAATAATCAATACGCATTATACATTGAAGGAAAATATCAGTCGGAATCACTAATTTTGTGTGTAATGTGACAGATAAATGTAGGTTTACAGATAGAAACAGAAAATACATCCACAACAATATATACAGTAAACAAGGTAGTATGTGTGAGGTCAAAATGTTGTGTTCAGATAGTAATAACTACTTAATATGGTTTTAATCACAATAATAATGGTATCTCGCATTACAGCTACCTATGTCATTTTACAATAACAGTATTAAGTCTCTTAGTATTTGATATATTATTGGGCATTATTATTTTAATGTCTAACAACTTTATTGTTGCATTCGTTAATTGACCCATCACCAATTGAGATAGTATCGTCATTCTGGCCATGATTTTTTTTTTGACAATTTTAAGTAGCATTTTTTAATTATTCTGGCTTTTTCTGATTTCATCTTGATTATTTTTATTGATTATTTTAATTTGTGGTTTTAGCAAGTACATCTTAAAAATGATTTTGAGTATCGCCAGTACTCATATGTTGCATATCGACATGTCATAGAAGCAATAATGAAGAACGTTGAACTTTAAGTACGTGGTGATAAATTTGGATATTGTAAAAACGGACTTTAGACTGTAATTTAAATGAACCTAGATATTACGTTTCTACAATCTGTTAAGATTTTATGGAAATAAATTGAAATTGAAATTGAAAATTGATTTCCCTCAGTGTACCGCCACCAAAACAGCAGTTAAATCGACTATCGATACTGCTAAAATACGTCGTAGCCCGTCCCTTCATCGGCGCATAAAAGATCGATGAAGACATCACTCCGCCAATTCCCTTTTCTTATAGCATTCAGGAAACGATAAAGATGGCGATAAAATTAAAACCCGTCATTACTGAAATACTTTTTTTCTCAAAAGGGAAATGATTAGTTAATTACCACTATTATTGCGCGTTCAAATTCATTTATTCCCTTTAAGAGCCTGCATTTTCTCATTTTTATTTAACTTAAATATACATTTTCCGACAGTTTTTATTGCTTGTTAGTACTTTTACGGTCCTATTTGCGTCGCAGAATTAATTCGAGGAATATTTTTTATCGTAATTTGTGTTGTACGTGGAATTATAAAAGTTTATGCCTGGAATTAAGAAAAATTGGAGTCTATTGGCAGATATATGTCTAATGGGTACAATTAGAGTACTCACAGATCTAATTATTCAATATGGCGGTAGCAATATTTATATTATTTATTTAATTATATACACTTAGTCTTTAACATCTACTATATTAATATAATTATTATAACAATAGCCTTACAGGGGATTACATTATTCCGTGCATAATTTTAACCCCACAGAGATATAAGTATATTAAGATAATTATCAATAATTGAGGTGTATATTTCTGTACCTAGCATTTGGTAGCGAATGGTTTCGTGCAGCTTGGGCCACAAGATCCATTTTGATCTCGGGACGGTTCAACTCACGAGTCAGTTCCTATTCAGAAGCCTCCAGGTGCGGAAGGCTACCTCATATAGGACTCTCGCGTCTCAGGCCTCACGGCTGGTGGACCGGTTTATCCTGGTGAGATTGCATCCCGGCGCTACTGGACGGTTTGCGCACCGTTCGGCGACGCCAATCGGTTGTGCACTCTAATTGCTGAAGAAGTCTGGAGAATGTGAAAATATTCTGTCTCCTAAGCAGCGGGGGTGGATGTTGACCTGTTGTCATGCCACTCTTGAAACGACCTTGGGCCACCCAACCCCGTGTGGCACTACGGTCAAAGGACGCCCAGGGCCGCGATAAATTAAAATTGAATTACCGCTGTAATTATAACAGGAAGAGGCCGCATAACCGATTAAGAACCTGTAACCAGTCGAGAGGACGGAGGTATCCTGAAGGTTAATTCCAGACCAAGATATCTTTCTAAAACTGGTAGTTAGGGGCGAGGCTGTCCGCTGGTACCTTTCCTCTAACGGGCTTGTTGGCGGAGCTAGACAATAGATTGTCTTGTATCTAAATCTTCTACGCTCATCCCACTGTTGAACGAATTATCACATATCGTTATGCCACCCTGGGGTGGCTGGTTCGCCCGTTTTAATCGACACCGCCCTACTGTACCTATCAGCAGAACCTCACCTCACTTGAGACAGAAAGATCAAACTTCGTTAAAACTTTCTTAGGTGACGGGTTCGCCCGTTATACTCGACAGCTCTAGTTGAGTATTGAGGAATTCTACGATTATATTGTAAAAGATGACGAACTTTTAAGTTAGTTCGGACGATTGGATAAATGTAATAAACGGAACGAGGAATAATAAATTATTATTGATCCTGTTTACTACGTTATTCTTTTGTTTATATGGTAATACTCTATAAAGAATGAAAAAAATACGAGAATAGTATAGAGTGCTATTAAGATCCAACATACTTGTATTAATGTATGTATGTGCGTATTTGCTAAATATTATAGTACCTAAGTACCTAGTGAGTTAAGAAACTGAAATATTTCGAAACATAAAAGCTCAGATTCAGCGCCTAGAGGAATAAATTATTTCCTTTGTATTAATATAGAATATAGAGGTTTAAATAGGTCTTTAATAACAAATATTTTATACCAAGTATTTTCGTTTTATGTATCATTCTCGGTATCTAAAATTCATCGTGTTTTTCGATAAAAAATATTTTTTATAGTTCGTATATTTTAAAAAATGTTTTTAAAGTACCTATTGCAACCTACTTTATTATGGAGTTGCCTGTGTTTTGCCGTTTAAATGATTTTTTTTGCAGCTGTCTGGGTTTTCAATGCAAACGTCAGTGTTTTTGTTCCCCCTCAAATTGACAACCCTAATTATAGAGAAAAAGCGGCGGCATATATGGCGGGATTCCTCCTTCAAGTCCGGAAATTAATAAAGAGACTCGTTTTCAAAATAAACAAATTCAAAACCAGAATTACCAGCTACTGAAAGGTATTCATCTCTCAGTCCAATGCAAGAGAGCGTTTTTTTTTACTAAATATATTGTCGGGAGAAAATTCGCGGAACCCCTACGGAGATCTCGCGGAACCCTTAGGTTCCGCGGAACACAGTTCGGGAACCGCTGCTTGATACTATTCTCTTTTGTAATCATCATTTTGGGCAGGTTTATTAACTTACGCCAATCTCTTACAACCAACCTTATCATCAAGTGTTTTTATATGTAGGTGTGCGTGTGTGTAGTAAGTATAGTAAGAAGTATGTAGTAAGTGTATGATTTTATTGCATTCGATCAACAACGTTCAAATGCAATTCCATTAATTTTATGCCAACGATAAATAGTGCGACCCAGCCGGAAATCGAACCCGTAACCTTATAATGTAAGATCAAGCAACCTAACCATTATGTCTCTCAGTAAGGACTAAAATGTGATATAAAAGACCACAATTTTGTCGCATTAAATATTATAATATCATTCCAGGCAATAATCGATCTATGAAACAACCGGGATTCACTAACCCAATAAAACTGACTTAAAACTGAATGATACTATTGTATTAATGACTTTTATCGAATAATGGATCGATAATAATCTATCGTATATTACTCAGTGTTAAATTCAAACATATCAGCGAATTATGCTGCCTCTCTTTAAACTATGTAAAAGATAATATTTATTGTTATTATGGTTTAAAGACATACAATCTTATTATATAACTATAATGACATGGTCACAGGACCCCTTCCCAGTGCCTCGCGGTTTGAAGTTGGACGAACTCTGCCGGGCTCGTGGCGGAAATGGTCTTCGTTTAAAGTCTTTCATTCCACGGTGACAAGATGGCGACAGCCGATAAATCACGATTTTTGTCGCCATTATACGAACTGAGAAAGATCGCGACTTTCTCTTACTTAACCAAAGTGTACATAATTTATTTATTTATTATTTATTTAAGAATTAATTACTATAAAACATTGATTAGCTTACAAAAATAACAGGAACCGAATGGCAAAACCTTAACCTTTTGCTTATTTGTTTCTGTCACCCAACTGGGACTAGCCCGTTCTAGGGTGGACAGGACTCCAATATTACAATCAAGTTTGCTTGATTGCTTGGTTGCCTACAAATGTACAAGTTTTAGTAAAAAGCTAATGACACTAAATTGCCCTAAAATGTGGTCTTCAGAATAAAATAAAAAATTATAATAATAAAAAAATATTAAAAATATATAATAAATAAAATGCATTCCATTATTAAATCGGCAATAAATATTATAAAATTCGATTAAATAATATAAATAAAGTTATATGTGAGAAAAGAAAGAAACAGTCATTAATATTTAATATTATGTTTTAAGTAATATAAGATTTAATATAAAAATACCTAGTCTAAAAGTATAATTCATTGTCAAAATCAAATATTTTTTGGTAGTTAGTTCAATGTTAAAAAATACTTAACATATAAGTTTAAAAATATGTTAATAATTTGTGCAACTAAGTTTTATTATACTATTATTTCTAACATTTGATGTATGGTTAGTCTGTCATGATTCGATAACCATTTCTTTAATTTATTTTTGAATTCCCTAAATGTCAAATTCATTTTTATTTCCATATTGATCAGATTGTAAAATCTCGGCGCAATGAAAGAGTAATGTCTTTGACCAAATGATGTTTTCCTTCTGGGTATTATTAAGCTATTTTCTACAACTTGTCTCGTTGGTCGTCGGTTCTGAATTATTCCTAAATTTGATTTATTGTCCAAAAATAGCCTTAAGAGGGAAATTTTTAGAAAAAGTTGCCTACAATCAAGAACTTTAGCTTCCTTATACAGTTCATTAGTGGGATGGCGATATGGTCTACGTAGAATAATTTTTAATATAAATTTCTGCGCAACTTGCAATGGCTCTAGCAGGGTTTTACTACATCCACCCCATCCAATTATGCCGTAAGTAATAAGCGATTCACATAAAGCATAATAACAGTTTTTAGTGTTTTGGAATCCAGAATATTCCTCAGTTCTTTGAAAACATATCCAAGGATTCGCACCTTCGTAGCCACGTTATGTATATGAGAATCCCAACGGAGAAAGCAATCTAGAGTGATGCCTAGATATTTCCAAGATATTTCTCTTTGTAGAGGCTGACAATTACAAGACTCTATGCTATCGCATTCGTGTATTACAATAGTTTTATTAGTAGTGGGTTGACCTCTGGTTGTTATACTAAATGGCATGTATTTGGTTTTGCCCACATTAAGCGTCAACATAAAGTTTCCTAGCCAATTTTTAACAATTTCCATGCCCTCGTTTGCTTTCTCAAATGTGTAATCCCAGTTTGAACCCTTGAATAGTATAACGGTGTCATCGGCATATGTGATGATTTTACCTACTGGTAACTGACATAGGTCATTTATGTAGACGAGAAATAAAATGGGTCCCAAAACGCTACCCTGTGGCACACCATACGTGAGATGCTGGCTTTTACTCTGGAGGCCCTGGATGGTGACACTTTGTACCCTGTTGGATAGGTAACTATCAAACCATTTAAGACTTATATAGTTAATTCCTACACTGCTCAGTTTGCATAATAATATATTATGAGGAACGGAGTCAAAAGCCTTTGCAAGGTCAAGGAAAACTCCTAGGCACTTGTCTCTTTTATCCACCGTTTCGACTATAAATTCTGTTAAGGCAGCTATAGCGTCTGTTGTCCCTAAACCTTCCCTAAAACCGAACTGATTGTCTGAGAGTATTTTATTTTCAATTAAAAATTTATAGAGTCTCGCCTTTGCAACTTTCTCGAAGATTTTGGAGATCGTGTTTAGAATGGATATAGGTCGATAGTTATTGAGGTCCTGCTTATCTCCCCCTTTATGTATGGGAATTACTTTGGCAATTTTTAATTTGTCAGGAAAAATTCCGCTTCTAAAACTCACATTAATAATAAAAGCAATAGGCTGGCTGAGATAGGTTTCAGCTAGTTTAAATACGCATGTCCCGACCCCATCATCCCCCACCGCTGACCTATTTTTAAGGCTGCCTATTACTTTCTTAACTTCGTCTCTATTTGTAGGCGTTAGGTAGATGGACACAGGTAACGTTTCAGATTTACTTTGGTCAGTAATTACAGAACTATTTATCCCACGAAACTTTTCTGCTAGTTTGGAGCCAACATTACAAAAATGACTATTTGTACAATTTAGTAACTTTTCAGGATTATCTTTCATTGTAATAATTTGATTGTCAATTTTAATACTATTTAAATTTACATCCTTTCTATTTTTATAATTCGCCGCTTCTTTTATATTTATCCAGATTTTTCGTGGGTCCCCGGCTGAGTCAGTTATTTGTTTTTTAAAGTATTGCTGCTTAGTCAATTTAATAATTTTATTACATAAATTTCGATAACGAGTGTATTTCTGCCTCAGCATTGCATTGTCCGGTGTTTTTCTTAACGCTGCGTGCATTTTATCACGCCTGTGAATACAAAATAGGAGTCCATCATTAATCCACGGTGTAATTTTTTTATTTTTATGTTTTATAATTACAGTTTTCGATGTTGTATGTTTCTGTATAATGTTACTCAAGATGGAAAAAAATAAGTTATAGGCGTCGATACCATCCCTAATCTGATATAACTCATTCCAGTCATGTTGGCTGATTTCGTAAACTATTTTATCATAATTAATTAATTTCTTTATTTGCTTGTTTGGATATTATAAAGACTTATAGTATGCTTATACGAACGATGCTTATACGAATGTTTATACGAACGAAGTTTTTATTCTATGCTTATACGAACTATGAAAAATCACTGTTTTCCCGTCATTATACAAACTGTGAAAGATCGCGGTTTTCGCGTCTTTATATAAACTGTAAAATATCGCATTTTTCTCGTCGTTAGACGAAATATCAACGATCACTGCTTTTGCTTTACAATCTGTGAAAGATAATGGTTGTCGCAATTATATGTAATACGTACTGTGAAAGATCACCGGTTTGACGTCATTATACAGGCTGTAAAAAGTAGCCGTTTTCGCTCTATTATATGAACTGTGAAGGTAGCGGTTTTCGCGTTAACTTATGTCTACATATTAACTCACTTTAAGTGAAAATGCCTTTAGTGACTTTTGGCTAGCATAGGTTCTATGTAGATACATATAAAATTAAATCTTTTATCCATTCACATAATGCAATATCAGTGTTCTCGCGATCTCTAATGTATATTAGGTAAAGCGTGAATTCAGCGGAGGCCATCCATCTTCGGATATCATCCGAGCAATCATTTGATATCCGTTGGTAATGACGGCCCGGCGCGGCGCGTCTTACTGCGCCACATACTCACCTCGCGCTCGGCTCGATAAGTGCAGCGTTACAGGCGATACGGTATTAATCACAATTTGTATGTCATACAGCGTGGCATAAACTACAAATTAATCTACAAATCGGACAATGGCTGCAAAGAAATTCATTATGGCGGCATAATACGCCCGCGTCCCGCTCCGTGCCCGCTAAGTATGACCGACGAGAGATGTAAAACACCTTTGTGAGCCGCCCGGCGCCCTTGCCGACATCCGACAGGGACAGACTCGACCTCTTGATGACAACATTTTTTAAAAACCTGGTTGGATATTCAGCGAGGGTCCTTCCTCGCTAGTAATCGTTTCTCCTGTAATAGGGATCGTAGTAGAGGTCCAGTCTTTTGGCAGAGGGTGTTAGGGATGGGCCACACGATGCGGTGCGGCTGCGGCGCGGCGCCTGAGCGGTGCCGCTGCGCGTCCTACATACATATATCCATAGTAGGCCACACGATGCGTTCCGACGTAATATGGTGCATAAGTGCAGTCGAAGGAGGGTACATGCTTGCCTGTTTCAATTGTTTTCACGTATTTTTGTTAATATTTAATCGAAGTGGTTAAAATAAGTACCAACGAAGAAGATATTGGTATTGACTACCTCATTTCACTAGTTCTACGTACAATTAACTACAACCCTTTTCGCCCACTGCGACTTCGTAATAACGTTGCGGCGCCGCACCGTGCACTGTACGTGTGTACCCTACGCCCATACGGCGAAATCTTTGCGGTGCGGCGCCGCACCGCATCGTGTGGACCGGCTCTAAGCCCACAGAGACCCGTTAGTGTTATAAAAGATTTAAGTCGGGGAGACTGGTACCTACAAAATGATCCCTTTAACAAAAAACTATATTATTTTCAAATTTTAGGAACTAATGTTCATTTCATTAATGTGTAATGAAACTATGGCCCTTTTCAACAACTGCTAGAATAAAATATTTGAAAGAAGCTGTTTTAAATCTATTTTTTAAATAATATTGTTAAACGATAGAAAAGGATCATTTTATACACACCTGTGTTAAATGATCCCAAGTGAAATACGCAAATTTTATTAAAGCAACTTTATTTGTGGTAGTAATATCGTACAATTAAGATCACATACATAGGAATCTGCATCGTTTTCGTCTTCGCCTACGCACAGTTCATGAGCCCAATTTTTACATTGGCCACCCGCATCAAAAAGACCCTAACCTTAGGAAAAAACAACGGAATCCAATTTATCGTTAATAATTCACCGACGACGCGAGCACGCGATCCGCCATTACTGTCTGTACCAACTTGACACCTGTTGGGCGTAATACTTTCGTTGTCTCCTAGATGGCGTTAATACATTCATGAAAACTTGAAGGGATCATTTTATAGAAGTCTCCCCTACTTTTACTTTAAAACACCTAATATATTTAATTTTGAAAAACCTACTCGCTCACGAACAATAAAACTACATTTCTCAGGAAATTCAAAGTAAATTGCCCAAAAAATCAGACGATATGTAATATGGACTATTCTGGTTGCGACCGGAAGTAAGGGAACGAGTGTCGGCCTGCTGGTTCATTAACCTGGTTAACTCGCAGTAAGGCGTTGGCTTCCTGGCGAGTGGCGTCGCTAAACAGTCATGGACTGTTTTCGTCCCAAGTCTTCTACGCTCACCTCACGGGAGACAGAACTATCAAATATCGTTAAAACCCTGAGGTGACGGGTTCCTCCGTTGTAGTTGACAGCTCCAGTTGTGGAATTCTAGCACTGAACTACCGAAAATTCAGCAAAAATATCTAAGTAGCATTTCTCGAAAATCAAAGAGTATAATAATGTTCGCTTTTACCTCAGCGGTAGGAAGTTGGATGCAACAACGGCACATTCAAATTCAAATTCTTTATTTCACAAAAATCATAATAACAGTTACAGATTAATTAAACCTAACCTAACTGGATCGCACGAGACATCCGCGCTAAGGTAGGCTAGGGTAGGTAGGATTCGTATAATAAAGTACTGCCTAAAGCTAAATAAAAAAATACGTTGAAGAATGCCGTGAAAAATAAAATCAAGTAAACTAAAATTTTAGTAAAAAATAAAATTTCAAATAATCTTAAATTGTATGTATAATAATATGTATATAATAGTATGTGATAATAATAATATACAGAACAAAAAGCATGCCAATCATAAATATATGGCAGGTGAAAATTAATTCTGATAATAATACTTTGATTTGTTTCCTTGATTTGATGATTTGTTTCCTTGGTTCGAGACGAGAGTTAGTATCGTAACGACTGACAAATAAAAAATAATCAAATTATATTGTATTTAAAACTCTATTTAGTGCGGGCCTGCAATGTCAGATGTAAAACACTTTTATATTCGCGTCCAATCACACCTATAATAATCTTCACGCTGTTTTCAGATAACAACGAAGCACCCTCGAGTCTCCGGACCACGGTCGATGGGGCTTTCAAGCGGTGGCTCGCGGTCTTTTAATTTAAAAATTCTAAAATCGTCTATGTTAACTCGTGGTAAGGGAAATGCTCTATACTGAGACGGATTTTTGGTGTCTTTTTTGGCTATTTTAAAGTAGCAATATTATAAATTTTATTAATGCGGATCGTTAACAATATACATGAATTTTGCTCTCGGCTCCGTAAACTTATACAATGTGTCCAATTGCGTTTTATTGAGTTAAAATTAAGTCGCTTTAAAAATAAGTAGGATTAGTGCGTGTATTAAAATATTAGCTATCGCGTTTCTGTCAGATTTAACACACGTAACAAAATCTGCGACTGTGTCTATGGTAATGTACTAAAAAGCTGGCAACACAGGTTTTTCGAAACGTCAAAATCGGCGCTCTGAATCCATTTTTCGCTGCGGCTGGCTAGCAGGTTTGTTTGGCATTTCTTTTGATCAGAATGATCTGTGATGTGGCGGTGTTCTATCTAACCTCCTTCTTGTACTAAAGACAACATATAATTTACAGGTTATGACAGAAGACGAATTTTGTTCGAAATCGAAAAGTGTAATACACCGTTGTCGTACCGAGTACGTACCGTTGTCGTTATTCATTCGATCTCCTTTGTAATATCCTAACATACGGAAACATTTCAGCAGTAGGTAACAGCAAAAACGGCAAATTCGTACGTAAAACACAAGCGTCACTCACTAAGTCGCACAGAAAACGCGCGTTTTAAAATTGTCACGTTCAAGTCGGTTTTTATTCGGACAACTGACAAATTTTGAGAAACGGAATAGCGTTTCTGCGAGAATGAAAAAAAAATAATTTAAAACGGATTAAACACGGTAGCACCAAAATCTGACATATGAATCGCAATACCAACGTGACTTAATTTTTTATTACGAATTTTGTAATAAATTTAACGCATTTTCGACTTTATTTTAAACCGCCGAAGAAACGCAATTGGACCCAATATGGTCTAAAGTATTTCATTTAATTTGTTTGATTTTTATTTGTCATACTTAGTGATTCCCAATTCGAAATTAACAAAAACAAACTTTTACTCCCAAGTTTTATTATATGGCGTCTCTAGATTTATCACCTTCCTCTACTTATGACTAGATTTTGATAAACCCCACTATTTTCAATTCACCGTAAACCAGGCTCTACAACGCTCTATATTTCATTGGGTATTATTGGCAAAGTTAAATTGATCTGGGCCGCTGCTCTTATCTTGAACAACCCTGTAGTTAATATAGACACCATCTGAACGAGCGTCCGCTCGACGCAAGTGCTAACCTGTCAAAACGTAAAATGATGACTCTATTATTAGCGACTTAGGTAATCATTTTCTTTTAGGCCGGGGCTCCACTTGAAAGTAACGTCGAAGGCGTTTTGCGCGAGAACACTTTATACTTCACGTGTGGGTAATATAACGCAGGATTTTCTACCAGTGGGTCGCCATCCCATGTGGTGTCGTATAAAGACCCCAGGTGGGTCGCAGGCTATCTAAAAGTAAAATACGAAAATATTTCAAAATCTTTATTAATATAATATGCAAACATTTACAGCTTTGCAAGAGAAAAATATTTTTTATGTGTTTTGCTATCACTTTTAAAACAGATGGTAACAGCTAGGTACAGTTTCGAAAGTGAAAAACAGTTAAAATTAATGTTGGAAACTTTATGTATTGGATGCTTACAGTTACAGCCCTGAAAGAGAAAATTTAGCAGCCTGGATGTTACTACAATATGCAAGGTAAAGATGGCACCCATAGTTACCGAAATTTTATATTTCTCTGTTATTAATTTCAATATGACGACATATATATATATATATATATATATATATATATATATATATATATATATATATATATATATATATATATATATATATATATATATATATATATATATATATATATATATATATATATATATATATATATATATATATATATATATATATATATATATATATATATATATATATATATATATATATATATATATATATATATATATATATATATATATATATATATATATATATATATATATATATATATATATATATATATAATCTTTTTTTAAAGAATTCGTTTAAAGGATGACACTTTGATGAAAAAATAAAAATAATAAAAGCCACTTACATAGCTGGAAGGTTTTCCCGGACTGGACTGGGAAATGCTTATTGTTTAAACGAGATGTATTCTTGGATGAGTACCACTTTCGACGGTACACTGTAGGTTTAATGGGATCCCTTTATCGCTAGCGAACGATCACCCTTCATCCACATCTCAAATACAATACAAAAGGATACGCTTTGTTTTTGAGATGTGGATGAAGGGTGATCGTTCGCTAGCGATAAAGGGATCCCATTAAACCTACAGTGTACCGTCGAAAGTGGTACTCATCCAAGAATACATCTCGTTTAAACAATAAGCATTTCCCAGTCCAGTCCGGGAAAACCTTCCAGCTATGTAAGTGGCTTTTATTATTTTTATTTTTTCATCAAAGTGTCATCCTTTAAACGAATTCTTTAAAAAAAGATTTTACAAAAAACCAATCAAATATTATATATATATATATATATATATATACCTATATATATTTCATTTGGTATACAGGTCGCAATACGTAATAATTACTTTAATATTCAGATCAGATAGACTAACAGATAGCATTGGTATTATTTCTGTGATGTAATCAGACTATATTTAAAAAAATAGATGTCACTAATATTTGAATTTTAATATTGTTAGCATTGGATAATATATTGGGTTTTTTTTAACCAATCAGTCTTTTATAAAATAACATTCTTAATCAAAGTTATTATAGAAAATTGCAATTAGTTTATCCGTCAATGCTATGAGCGCCACCTGCATTTCTCCGTTTCAGAATGGTTGCCAAATCGTACTATGAAGTTGAGCAATCCAATACTATACATATAATCAATGGTAGGTACTACTACTAGAGATTAAACTTAATATATAATTATTATACCTAATAACAATATAAGTGACTGGAGATTGGAGGGTGTGTCTCGTGGCGCCTGATGTCAAATAATATATTGAACGTTGAACCCTGGATTTCCAATTGTTTTTATTTTATTTATTTATTTTATTTTGTTTATTCAATTATTACTAATCAACATAACAGTAAAACCAATGCATTGAAAAGTAAAATTAATAAAGATATTACCATAACTATACAAATAGAATGATACGTATAATACTAGCTATCATGTAAAAATAAATAATTAATAGCTTGCAATTTAAACAAGTGAGGGTTGGCGGTAAAAATATCGAAATCTGGTGCCATCGAGTGAATTTCATTTAAGCGCCGCAAAGCACGCGCCAACAAGTTCCACCTCGTAAGGTTAGTGCGCGAGAACGGCTCCGCGAAAAGATGGTGCGATCGAGTACGGAGATAATTATTTGGTATGAATAGATCCACCTTTGCTAGTAAGCTAGGGTTATCAGTTTTACCACGAATTAGATTGAAAACATAGGACATGGTCAGCATTTCTCTTCTGAGACAGAGAGAATTATAGCCAACCATGCCTGTGATAAATGCAGTCGGATACAAAAATGGATAATATCCGTACTGCTTGAAGTACAGAAATCTCAAAAAACACTTCTGTACCCTTTCCAGCATGAGGGTATAAGTATCTTCATGTGGATTCCAAATAGGTGCATTCGTTTCCATGCGACTTCTAACAATCGAGTTGTACAACGTGCGCATAACCCGAATATTATTGAAGTGTTTGGATTGCCGTATTACAAACCCTAGAAGCTTGAAAGAAGTTGTAGATAGTTGTCTAATATGTTCCTTGAAGTTTAACTTGGGGTCGAAAAAAACTCCCAAGTCCTTGACTTCAGTAACTCTGGGAAGCACACATCCAGCGATGGAGTAATCATACATCAGATGATCAGGCGACCTTGTGTATGTCATCACTGCACATTTGTTAATATTGAAGTGAAGGTTACGAGCTTGGCTCCATGCATAAACTGCATCAATATCACGCTGGAAGAGCTCGCAGGCCTCAGCACTTCCAGTTGATAAAAACAATTTGACGTCATCAGCAAACATTAGACAACGTGCAGATGTGACTACTTTACTCAGATTATTAACAAATAAGTTGAATAACAAAGGCCCTAAGTTTGATCCTTGGCTAACCCCCGATTGAGTGTTGTATAGTTTGGATTCAAAATTGCCAAATTTAACGAATTGCTGGCGGCCCCCCAAGTAATCTGCGAAAAGTTTCAACAGTTTACTCGAGAATCCAGCAGCAGCCAGTTCTCGGAGTAACGCATCGTTGTCGACTCTGTCAAAGGCCTTCTTGAAATCCAAATACACGACATCCACTTGTCCCCTTGAGGTGCTATCCAACTCATCAGTAACATAATCTGTAAAAACGGATAGGTTGGTAGTTGTGGAACGATTAGGACGGAACCCGTGTTGGGCATCCGATAGTGTACCGCATAGTTGGGTATAAATTTCTCGGTGAAGAATCGTCTCGAAAAGCTTAGGAAAGGCTGATAACACTGCAATCGGCCTGTAATTATCAACCTGCACCTTATCGCCACTTTTTGGTATTGGAGCTACTCTAGATATCTTCCACTTATAGGGGTATACTGCAGATTCCAACGATCTGTTAAATATATACATCAGGGGTTGTATAAAAGACTCACAACATGCTTTAATAACATAAGGAGGAACTCCATCAGGTCCAATAGTGCGGACTGATTTCAGCTTGCGTATTGCAAACCGAATATCATCTTTAGTGATACTGTGGACGTTGACGCATGAAGAATTTGCGTCACTCGACGTCGCTTCAGCGGCGACAGCGTCTAAGGCCGGTATGTTCGGTAGAAACACTGATGAGAAGTAATTCGCAAAAACATCAGCGGCTGCAGCACCCGAATATGTAGCCTCATTATAGACCACATTCAGGGGTACCCCACCAGCAGTTCGCTGACTACGAACATATTCCCAAAAGCGTGAACTATCTTCTCGGATAGACGTCTCAATATTGTGCATATACAAATTGTTTTGTCCACTGATTCAATTGTCCCCTTGTTACTTGTCCCCAGCTCACCCTATATAGACTTCAACGAAATTCTCGTGCGAGTTTTAGTCAAATATTCCTTCCGATGTATAGTGGAAACGCTGCCTAAACGAAACTGGCGCGTCCGTTCGAATTTTCTCGCTCGCACACTGCCAAAGCTTCATCACAGTTCTCTCTCTCCTCTCCTTCTCTCTCTATCTCTCTCTAGCGAGAGATTGATGTCCCTGGTGTTCGGTGAGCTCCTCAAAGGTGCCTGTACAGGCGTTTAAAAAAATACAATCATCATTAAATGCAGTCGTTATGTTTGGTGTGTGCTGTGAGATTATTAATTTCAGTTTTTTATTTGACGTTTCTTCCCTTTCTTTAGCAAGCAACGCCTTCATGATTGGCAGTGTGATTGACAAGGATCATCGTTACATGTGAAACGCTAACTGCAGAGAGGAAACGACTGCCTTTTTTTTAATTTTACAGGAGGCGCAAAAACAGTTTACTAAAAATATTCTTACGCACGTTTATAAGGGGCTCTCTAGGCGATCAAGCATGCTTGTCGGGTCGCGGGTTGGGAGGGGATCGTAAACCGCAGAATATATGCAAATATTTTTTTTAATATTTAGCAAAACGTCGTAGTTGTATACCAGGGAGTCAGGTTAATTAGACGTAATTGATTGATGAATGACGTGATTCCCTGGTATAAACTACAAAATTAGGCACTTTTGGTAAATATAAAAAAATGCATATTTCCTGTGGTTTACGATCCCTTCCCAGCAAGCGACGTAATGCTTGTTAAGCATGCTTAATCGTCTAGAGAGCCCCTTAGAAACAAAACAGAAGCAATTACATTATTCACCATTTAAATGCCATTAAATGGGTTAGCAAGAAACAAAATCTATAAATCACTTAGATAACATATTATGTTTTTGTCCGCAGTGGAGAAATATCAGGCTCAATACGTGATTAGCAATCCAACTAAATCAGGAAGTATACACTTCTTTAGTTGGCTTTATATTTTAACGTATTCAATTCATCAGTAAGTAATTATTTGCTTACCAGGATTATAAAATTTATCAGCATCAAAATAATATCCATAAGCTAAATTTGTTTATTTGTTTGTTTCTAATCTTTATTGTGAAATTCTACAATGGGCGAGTTTATCGTCATACGACAATCTCCTACAATCAACCCTATCATTAAGTGTTTATATGTATGAGTGCGTGTATCATGTGTGTATGGCTTGTTATTGCATTCGCTTGCCAGGAATGAAATGTAATTTCTTTAATTTTATCCCAACGGAAAATGGTGACCTAGCTGGAAATCGAACTGGAACTTTACAATATAAGATCAGGCGACCTAGCCACTATACCACCAGGCCGTGCCTCTATCTTTAAGTTTTTGCATATTATAATCATGTTCAATTGACAAATTACAATGAGCTTATATATATATCATTGACATGCGTTTTACATTAAATAAGCAGCAATGCTCGATTAATGATACGTGGTTTCTCCTGCAGAGGCGAAAGAACTAAAATTCATTTCATATTCCGTTCTAATGTAATGCTCTGTCTCGTTCGGTTCAACTAAGTTCCTATTTTTAGTTCACGAAGAAACGCAATCGGGCCCATTATTTGCTGATTAATTTTGTTCTACCTGCTGACCAGAAGTGGCGAGTTGGCGACTCAACTGTCTATATTTGCCAGCAGAAAATATTTTACAGCTGACCTCTAATTTATAACAATAAACCTATATTCATTACCACTCGCACTATAAAACTTTTCGAAATATCCTAAAAAGTAATTTAATTATATTTAATTACTCTGGAGAAGATAATTACTACATCATTGATTGTACTTTACTTGCAGCACGCGGATTGAAGAGTGCTCCAGACAAGATAGAGGCGAGAAGTGGCGTTGCGCGACGTAAGTATGTACATACCTCAATTCGGCGCGGGACAAGCAACGCCGCAAAGGCGTCAGGCGATACGACACGTCTTAACGCCCGAACGACGCGACCTCACGCTTTTCACAGCCTCATACAGACGCGGCCGCCACGGCTGATGGCTGATACACCTTCATTTGTTAATCTTGTTTTGATTAGCGGCCAATTACGGCCACGCTCGTCAATCTGTTTTGACTGCGACCGGTAAAGGAGAGCGATTGGCCATTGGCGCTATTTAATTGATGATACTCAAGGGTATAATTGACTAGCGTGTGCGTTTTGGTCTTGAAATGTGCGTAGGGATGAGGGGAGGGGGGGGTGCAAGGAGGATGTATAAGGCACTTTGCAAGCATTCAAAGGCGTAACTAAAAACAAGCTTTTATTAAAATGCTCTTAAAAGAAGAAAATAAACTTTTAAGCAAATCAAACCCATCGTTATGTTATATTATACAACCTTGTGGGAGATAATGGGCCCTTGCTGAGTTGGCATCGAAGACCCATTCTGTTCAGGGTTGGTCACACTCACGGGTCAACACCCATCCGGCGGCCACCTGGCATGAAGTGCGAGCCCGGGCAGGACTCTGGCCTTAGGGCTAGTTTCCCCTAGGAATCAACCTTCTGGCGCTCCCGGACGATCTGCGAACCGTGCGGCGTGAGCCAATGGACTGTGCACTCTGACTAACAGTCGGAGGGGTCTGGAAGCAGTACTGTTTTCTATAGAGCGGGGGTGGTTGCGGACCTTACGGCGACTGCTCGTGAAACGACCATCGGCTACCCGATCCTGGGTGAATAGCCGGGCAAAGGATGCCGTGGTCCGCAATAGATTCGGTATACACCGTTTCACCGCTTCGTAAGGGAGAGGACCGCACAAGCGACCTCGAACTCGTAACCAATCGAGAGACCGGAGTAATCTGGTCGTAATTGGAAGTAAGGCCGTGAGTGTAATCCCGCTGGGTAACACACCTAGTTATCTCGCGGTTAAGGCGTTGGACTGTTTTGTCCAAGTCTTCTGCATTCACTTCACGGGAGATAGAACGACTAATCGTTAAAACATCCTGAGGTGATGGGTTCGCCCGTTGTAGTTGACAACTCTATTTATACAACCTTGTATGATATAAAACTTGTCGCGAAGATTTCCTGTATTAATTTATTTTATATAATACGCTCTATAAAGAAGAAACTAAACTTTGAATTAGGTATATAAATCAAACCCATCAAAAATGGGTGCAAGAATATAAGTATCTCGACGCAAGTAATTAAAATTCAAATTCAAAATTCTTTATTCAATACCATAAAGTTACACATATTTGAGGTGCAAAGCCATCCTAACTAGGCCTCGCCTGTATTAAGGTAGGTTTAATGTAAAAGAATGTAAGGTGGTTTACGTAACTTGCGGTTTATTTTCCTTATATACCTATATAGCATGTAATAAATAAATATAATATATTAAATTAAAGAATATAGATAGATATACACATACATACATAAATACATATATACTTTATAAATAAATATCAAACAATATTATATAGACTTCAAAAATCGCACTCTTTCTGTTGGTGAATCAGTACAACGAAGTAAGCAACTTTTCATTTAAAAAAAAAAAAATAAAATAAAAAATATTCTATTATTATATATTTTATTTTTAAATTAGTTTTTTTTATTTTATGATTAAATAGTATGGAAATCTGTGATCACGATGCGCTATCTAGCGGTTGGTAAAATGTCGCTGATATTGTTTATTTACGACTTATTACCTACCGCTAGATGGCGCAGCGCGCTCAGACGCTTCTCAAACCTTTATTTAACAGTCAACTTCTTCAAAAAAATCAAATAAAAAAAAAACAAAAAATATTTTTTCCAAAAAAAAAAAAATATATTAAAAGATGCTTACCACGTTGTTTGTACTGATTCACCCACAGAAAAAAAGGCCCGTGCAGTAATAACACCCCGTATGTATGTTATTGGTGCAACCGCTTCTCTCGACCCATAGTCAAAAGTGACTTAGTTAGGTTTTTCAATTCTAAGTAGTGTGTATTTTCTTAAAAGATAATGAAATGTACAGAAAAGTAAAATATACAATGTAAGTACTTACATAATAAATTATATGAACATAATAGGTTATAAACTCCGGTTATAAGGTCGCGCTCTTCGGCCGTCCCAAAATAATGACGTCGGTGTTCGCTATGGTGATAAAATGTTAGAAAATGTATATCATATAAAATTTCTAGGCAATTATATTTATAGCAATCTGCAATGGCCAACTCACCTAGAAAAACTGAGCAAAAAATTAGTCAGCGACTAATTTGGCATAAAAAAATAAATTATTTCCATTCCTTATTAAGTTATGGTCTTATATTCCGGGGAATGGAGGTAAGTATTATAAGGATATTTTGCTTACAGTAACGAGCAATTAGAAATCTGTTCACAAAATTTTCGCTATAATCTGGCAAGCAATATATCGAATAAGGAATCATGACTTTGTATGCTGCCTATATATACCAAATCATCCTATTACAAGAAAAAATATCGCGACTACTTCGAGTAACTCAAATATTCATTCGTATTATACGCGAAAGAAAGAGGATTTGCATCATTTTAAAGTGCGACTGAGTAAGGTTCGAAATAGCTTTCTTTGTCAATCTTACCTGTTCTACAATAAACTTCCATAATGCATCATGGTTGGTTAATCTTGGGATGGTTCACTTTGAGAAAAAGGTACAGTGTATTTTGATTAAAATCCCAATTTGTCGTTTATCAATTAGCTTTGGATATTGTCACAATATCGATTTTACTCAGTTCTGTTGACTACCTTAACTATTTTATTCATCATTCTTTATACTACTGACTATTATATAATTTTTATTCTTACTATTGGCTATTGATAAATATTATTGTTACTGATATATATTTTTTAATATTTTCATGTGACATAATCAAGTGTTCTATTATTAGTAGATACTATTTTTGGAATAATATATTTAGATACCGGGAATATTATTAGTAGATACCGGGTTTTTTGGAATACATAAACTTTGAACTTTGGACTTTGAACTATTGTCCATATGATAGATTGGGAGCTAACGGGCCCATGATGAGTTGGCCACGATGACCCATGTGTTCAGGGTCGGTCACACTCACGGGTCAACACCCATCCGACGGCCTCCACGCACGGGGTGCGAACCTGGGTAGGACTCTGGCCAGCGAACCAGTTTCCCCTGGGAATCAAACCTCTGACGCTCCTGGACGGTCGGCGCATCGTGCGACGCAAGCCAATCGATTGTGCTCTCCGACTAACAGTCGGGGGAGTCTGGAAACTGTATTGTTTCCTATAGAGCGCGGGTGGTTGCGTACCTTACGGCGACTGCTCTTGAAATGACCATTGGCCATCTGATCCCGGTTCAGAGTCGGGCAAAGGACGCCTTGGTCCGCGATAGATTCGGTATACACCGTTTCACCGCTTCGTAAGGGAGGATCGAGAGACCAATCGAGAGACCGGAGAAATCTGGTCACAATTGGAAGTAAGGGCGCGAGTGTCTCGAGCCGCCGGGTATTATTCCTGGCTATCTCGCGGTAAGGAGTTGGTCTCTTACGGGTTGTGGAGTAGCTAGACGTCGGATTGTTTTGTCCGAAGTCTTCTACGCTCACTGCAGGTCGATAGAACGACTAATCGTTAAAACGTCCTGTGGTGACGGGCTCGCCCGTTGTAGTCGACACCTCAAGATGTCCATATGATAATTTACAAAATTATGTAAGAATTCTATTGAAAATATTGGAAAATGTTGCTTCTTCTATATAACTTAGAAAATCTGCGCTTGAATGTTAAATTTCCATACCTTATACAAAGTGTAGGAATAATAATTCTTATCAAGTGGTAAAAAAAACCCAACTGGAATTAAGGAAAATTCCACTATGCGTCCTTACGTAGGGATTAAATTTTCTCAAAATTATCAGCATATTCAACTCGGACGAAAGGCCTCAAATTGTGCGTCATCAGTAGAGACCGTGGCGGCTTCGAGCCCTTTCGGGCCCGCGGAGGCCCTGCGGCGCACCGTGGGTCCCCGCAGGGGGCCCGCTCAA
Source organism: Micropterix aruncella (assembly GCA_944548615.1). NCBI lineage: Eukaryota > Metazoa > Arthropoda > Insecta > Lepidoptera > Micropterigidae > Micropterix > Micropterix aruncella. Next base: position 10,870,252 of record OX155964.1, on the reverse strand, counting down.
GGTGTGACCGCCCCCACGGGGGGCTCCTCTTTATTAACATGTTTCCTTTATCAAGGGAGTGCGCCGCGACTGCTGGCCGCATACTCAATCGCGTAAACTATGCTGCACACGACCTGGCGAGACTTCATTCCATTAGGTTAATTTTCATCACTATGCATGCCTATCTGGATTACTTTGTTGTTAGCAGCACCGAAGCATTCCTCAAATTTCATAGTTAACTAAGATTGTGCAGAGATTTTTAAGCTTTTGCATTTCAGTGGGCTCGTTTGCGTTTCTTCGTAAACTAAAAACGGAAATTAGTCCGTGTGAACGAGACAGGGCTAGAGCGCAATGTGAAATGAATGCTTGTCACTTGTGAGAGTGGCCACCCTTCACTAGACTCCAATTATTCGTGAGCGAAGGGTGGTTCTCATCAAGAAGTTTTCTCCGTTATTGAAAGTCGTTGTAGTTGAAGTTGAAGTATTTATTCAGAAGGTCTGTAGTAGGTTGCCAGTTTGTAACGCATTGTTTTATAATTTCGCCTTTGTGTAGGTAGTGTGGGAGCGAGGTGAAGTCGTGGTTGCGTGTCCGAAGTGTGAAGCACCGCGATAGATTCGAAGATAATGATAGTCGCGTATACTATGCGTGATTTGTTGACTCGAAGATAATGAAGAGCGCGAGTACTTGTAGATGAGCGGTTACTGTCCACCAGGGAATGATAAAATATGTGTCGAATGTACTGCTTTTTATATGGTATGTAGTAATGCAATAGTTATGAGTGGGGTGAGAAATAATGTGTCAATTCGTATCGATCAGAAGAATAGACATTAGTCATCGTTTGACTGTGCATAAAATGCCGAATTTAGTTGGAAATCAATTGCAGCTGGCTCGTGTATATTCGAGCGTGTTTGCGATTTCGATTCTATAGAAATTACTTTTTTGTTGTGGGTATGTTGGACGGAGTCTCCAACACACTTTTTCGCATTAAAACTACCCACAAAAGAGAAATCATCTGAATCTAAAACCTCACGAAATGTGTTCAAATTTATTCGGACGACTATAAGTTCAACAGGTAGTTTTTATCGACGATCGTTCATTTCATATTCCGCTCTAACGCATTGCTTATCTCGTTCGCTTGAACTAATTTCAGTTTTAGTTCATAAAGAAACGCAATCGGGCCCACCATCAACGATATAAGGTGTCTCCACAAGCTTTTATGCAATCGAATAGAAGCCCAGATAGTCTAGCAAATGTTAGTTTAGTGTGCTACCACTTTATGATGTCGCTTGGAATAGAAATATCGTGTCGAATATACCTATGACTAGAATGTGTCGTGTTTTTGATACTACATGTAAAGGATTAGACATTTTAAATGATTCCACGATTTTAATTAAAGATTCAATCAAATGTAATCTCACTTTATTATACAACTGTTTTACATAATTGTATTATATAACTTTATTATATGTTACATTATAAGTATCATATTATTTGATATTAAGATTAATATCCAATTATTCTTATTAGATTTTTGCTTTATATACCTATCCCATTTTTCCTACTTACCTACCATTAATAATACGGGCCCGGTGGCATAGTGGTTAGGTCGCCTAATTTTAAATTGTAAGGTTCCGGGTTCGATTCCCGGTTGGGTTACCATTTTCCGTTAGGATGAAATGAACGAAATTGCATTTCAATTCTGTCGATAGAACGCAATAACAATACACACACTTACACATGTTACATGTACACATAAATATAAACACTCCATAGTAGGGTTGGTTGTAAGAGATTGTCATGGTGAAAATTTCACAATAGAGAGTAGAAACAAACAAACAAACAAACAATTAAAGTGCTTATATTATTTATATTACAAGTTATTCATACAAGAGTTGTAAACTTTCCTTAGTATAGTGAATTAGTTTTATGTAAATAGGGTTTGAAAATACTCTACATGTATTTAGTATCTGTAAGTTTTTAAAAAAAATATTGTAAAAAAAAAGTTTACAAATATATGAGATAAAGCCGTGCTAATCGGTGACGCCTGAAGAGTCCGCTTCAGAGACAGTGGAACTGCTGAAAGAGCCATTGGGCCATACCTCTTTGCTAAGCAGCCTATTATGTTTCTGTGTATTTTAATTTACATCATTAAACATAGGAGCTAATGAAAGGTTGCTTTGATTATTATATTACATTACATTACATTTTCGTCGTGTCCAATTGACGGCTAAAAACCGCTCTTGGACCAGTCAAAATAATTGTGTTAGGTAGTTAGTCTCGTTACTACTCTTTACTGTAAAATTTAGGTAAATACATAGGTAGTCAAGAATTTAACTACTAGATTGTTAAACTATACATATAAATAATCAAAATAGAAGCCTAATATTTGAAATAAAAATACGAAGAGATATGTAATATATTTTTTCTTGATATAATATTCCTATTGTCAGTAAAATGTTAAATAATAAAATTAAAGCTACGCCATGCATTTAAAAATTAAAAGTACAAATATAAGACCATGTGAAATAATCAGACAATTGGGATCTACTTTTTTAAATAATTTAACTGGGCACAATATTTGAAAAATATGGAATATGAACAAAAGTTTTAGGTAGAAATACATTTAGAAAATAGCAATGTTTGGCCATATTTCTGTGCTAGTGCAGTCGAACACAAAGATGTTACGAAATTTCGGGATCAAAGTATTCCTACGAAAAATCTTCATTGATATTTATTACAGAAAAAAACATTTAAAACAATGGATTTCGAGTATTTTAATATTCCCTGAGATTTTTCTGGAATTATTTTAGCGAAAATAATGCAACAATTCGTACACCCCTATGTGCCGGTGCTAGCATATATCTAAAATTGCTTGAAACTTTGTATGGAGGCAATATAGCATAGAACAATTAAAAAATCGGTTGTGTCACCCCTTTCCCGGTAATTAGCTATAAGGACGTCATCTCATTCAATTTAAACACCGAATTGCAAGCGCTCGTCGCATAAAAATTTTCGTGCGAGCAGAGAAAATTTAAATTTCAGTCGTACGTCGCGCGATATCAAAAGGGCGAACGCCGCAAATTTAAATGTTTTATTTCACCATACATTTGTATGGCGGATTTTAAATATTATTTCTGTCGCTTGTATATGAGATGTTTCAACTAAAATTTTACAATGTGATTTTGTATTCCAAGTTTCAAGTCTCAAGTACAACAATTGAAGTGTCATTAGCGAACCCTCTGGTGGACTGATTTCAACCACAATCTTTTCAACTCTTGCCATGATTAAATAATGCATGCATGCTAAATTTCAGCTCAATCGGATAAAGCGTTTGGGAGCTATCGTGGGGGAATACAGACACACAGAAACACACACAGGAACACACACAAACACACGGATATACCTAGAAATAGCCTTAACCCCCCTACCTATACGAGCGTACGTGATACGACCGCTATATTATCATATATAAAAAATATATAAAATATATAAAAATTATATACATACAAATTTATATAAAACCGCTATATAAAAAAGCGCGTCGCCGCGCAAGGCCGCTGACTGCCACTGACAGCCGCTGACCATCAGTCGTCGCCGTACCTTTGAAGCACTTCGGTATCGCTCCTCTCTGGCCAACCTTTCGTAACTTGAACGATTCGTAGCGAACAACGATGGAAATAGAAACATTCTTTCTTTTCCAACGAATTCGAAGCATCTTCTACTCATCAACATACCGTCCATTCAATCCCACAGACCGCGCAGCGCTTTACCACGAGAACACTAAATGCATGGCAATATCATTTTTTTCGTTTTATCACCCCGATCTCAGCAAATTGACCATAGACAGATCATAAAATAGTCCATCAATAACCGACCAATTCACTGACATTAGAATGATTATATTGTTTCTTCATTTTAATTTACCGTTGCAAATGAATGACTGTGTAAGTATATTTGTTCGTAATATACATAAGTAAAATATTGTCATAGGCAAATACGTAAAAGATTGTTGATTTTGATTATTGTACATAATTGACAAATACCTTTCTATCGTGCACAACATGTTAGATGAATGAATATTTGAAGCCTAAAATTTAAGGGTTTTATGGGGGGGTTAAGATATTCCCTCCAACTTCCTCATCTCATTAACCTATTTACGGGCATCGCAAGCTACGCCAAACGTGAGCAAAATGGGCATTAAAAGCAGAGCTGTTGCGAGTATCAGCATCAGCATCAGCATCAGCGGATTATCAGCATTGGTTTCAATATCAGTTTAATTGTTTGCTGATATTCAGCTCGTTACATGACCTTGAAGGGCGGAGCTTAGCTCTTATAAGCCTTCTCGTAATCGACTGCAATCTGAAAAGGCAGCTAAGCTATTGTTTTCAAAATATATCTTAAATTTTATTAAAGGTAATAAATACCTTTAATAAAATTTGAAGTTGGGCGGTTAACCGCCAATTGTATTTTATTTTTGTATATTAGTTAATACCTAGTACTTACTTTAATATTCAAAATGTAAGAAGGTTGTTTTTGATAATTAAAAGTCACATAAGTATTATGAGTGACTTTTCATTTAAAATAACTAATAATATTATCCCTTTGAAATACAATTACATAGTTGGATATATTTTATTTAAATAATTAATTAAAATCAGCATCAGTATGCGCTGATATTTAAAAAACCTGCATCAGTAACAACTCTAATTGAAAGTCAATACTAGCAGGCGGACGAGAATATTTGCAGGGAAATAAAAAAAATCAAAGCCTGAAAATAGGTTTTTCAGGTGTGGCGAAATATTTTTACCGCCTATGAGCTGTAAAAATATGTATGTGGCCATTTTGTTGCCAGTATCTGAAAAAAAAACTGCACAGTAGTACCAAACATCATCATTATAACTTCTCTGACATAAAATCATCTGGGATTTCTAATATTTCGGCTATTTGGTCTGTACCTAGAGGTTTCGTAATTTTCTTTGGTTTTCGCATCAGAAACAACTAAAATAATGTACCTACGTAAGCACCAGCAAAAGTTTGACCCGTTTCTGGGTAGGTATCGTCAATTATTTGGCTACCTATTGGCAATTATTTGGCCAGTTGACGGGCATTGGCTACCTCTACTATTTTCGTTGAAAAATCATAAGAAAAAACGATCGAATTAGTGAAATGATTACTCAATATAGTTGAATTCAATTCAGGAATAATGATAAACATTTGTACTTACTTTTTACTCGGACAATCGTCAGATTTAAATAGATTTTCACGGAGCGCCGCAAAGAGGACAACATCTACGCCATGTTTTTCAAATGACACACGTACAAGATGACAGACCCAATCAGAGGTCCAGTTTTTATTTTATCGCATTGACGATAGATGGAGCTAAGAGCAATGAGTGTTATTCGTGGTTATTAACCGGTCGGAAGCCAGCCTTCGCGCGCAACAAACTGCGCAGCAAGTTTTTGGTCTATTTTGTAAATAAATATTAACAATATAATTTTTTCATAAATTACCTCTTGTTACCTAATAACTAATCATGTTAGTCACATATATTAAACATTTATATAATATATATGAGGGCCGGCCGAAACGGCTACGCGAGGATCTGTCAAACGACGCAAAATGCATTGTTGACGACCGGTTAAAGATTAACGTTAAAATAGTACCTACTTATAATATCGACTCGCAACCATTTTGCATATGCGATGTTGTAGCTCTAACAGACATTGTTCCTTTCCTCGTTCTACACTTCTACGTGGAACCCTCTTCTTAAAATGTTCCCACCGCCGAAAGCCGAACGCAAGGACGTAAAACAGGATACAGTGAGTGTTGTATGCACGACGGACTTTCAAAATTCGCGCGCGCTGAGCCCCCCCCCCCCCCCCCCCCCCCCACCACCGTTATAATTTACGCAGTGACGGCAGCGGTATGCGGCCTACCGCGGAACATCGGATTGACAGCTCTTTCAGTCTACACTAGACAATGGCAGCTGCAACGTCGCTGAACGTCGGGTGCTACAAATTCACGCGGTAAATCCGTTTTTTAATCGTATTTATAATGTACACAATTTCGATTATGTGACGCATGTTTGAAGTGATACGCCACCCTAACCCTCTATATAATAGACCCTATAATGAGCTCAATACTATGTACTCTACAAAATTTTATCGTAGCCATAACTGTATATATAAAAAAAACATTTGTTAATGCTATTTTGATTAGAGAGGCCTATTACGGTCACGCTCGTCAGTTATTATGATAATTGACCGCGACGCTTATTATTGTGAACGGAGAGAGGGCGAAAGAGAGGCATTTGGAAATCAGATCAATTGATGCTGCTTTAATTTTACTACATCCAATCAGCAGTAATTTACCATTTCGGATTAATAAATTGAGAAATTATCTTCGCGTCGAGATGGCGCCATTTATTCGTCCAGATATAAATTAGTGGGTACGATCGTTGGTATAAAAGTATAATGGACGTTAAGGCGTGATTTATCTATGCTATCTACTTTATACAGTTTGAACAACTTCTTTATTTGCCAAGCTGTGCGGACTTCACGGCGCTTCTCCTGTTCCTATCACTGTCGTTAAGGCGGTCAAGGGTGAACAATAATTTCGTAACGAGGTCCTACAGATCGCAATTGTGTAGCATGCAACACTTGTACACGTGTACAGTACAAGTTGTACACTTCAGTAAGGTGAATGTGCCTTACCGAAAATACATATAAATCTAGGTTTTCAGATTTATAAGTTAATAGTAAAAACACTTCTAAATCGGTTTGAGCGTTTAGAAGTTACGGGGGAATAAAGAAACAGAAAACATACATAGGTGAACCCTGAACACATTACACTCCTTTTTAACACGCTTTTATTAGGTCGACCTGTATGTAACTATGTAATGGAATCTAAGGTAACTAATTTAACCATCTTCCAATGGTCGTCGCGTCATGAAAATTGGCAGCTGTATGTGGTTCTGATGACAATACAATAATATGGTACTGTCGAACTGATCTGATGATGGAGTCGGAAGATATGAACTGGAACTTTATGATGGAAAATCGTATCAAAGCTGTGTTTGGACTTGTTAAAAAAGTCTTGGAATGAACTTTAACCACGATTAGGTTTCAAGGTCTGATGATGAACCCGGAAGATAGGCGCTGGCATTCCATGTTGGAATATCGTATCATAGCCGTGTTTGTACTTGTTAGAAAGGTCTTGTAATGATCTTTGACCACGATTAAGTTTTAAGGTCTGATGATGAAGCCGGATTTTTTGGTTTTTACGTGCATTTATAAAAGCGTGTTTTTAGTGTTTTTTATACTATAAATTTATTTGTTAGGCAGTCGTGTAAAAACTAGCGATTCATCACGAGTACCTCCCGGGTATTTAAAACTCACAATTCTGTATGATATTCGGTTGATATTCCAATTTCGTCAAATAATTTATTTCCGGGATGCCCTCGCTATGAAATGACATCCGACTGCGTGCATATAACGCGCTTATAAGCCAGGTGTTAACGACTATCGTAGTTTTTTTACGTCCAAAAGCGAGTCACTTGGACGGAACGTGTCAATAAGCAATAAGCAGAATAGAATGGGCTGCATAGACGACTTCTTCAATGAATTACGAGGCAGTAAACGTCCCGCAGCATTAACGAACTGCCCAATACCATTTACAGAAATGAACTGACAATTTCAAACACACACGTGTGTTCAGCCATTGTATTTGAGAGGAATATATCGCCGTGCCAAAGAACAATGAGATATATGTAAAAGGCATTTTCTGATGTAATTGATATTTGGTTTGCATGGGTTTTAAATATGCAATAGACAACCAAATTGTTAAAATTGCAATAAAAGATCTAATGATTAAACATTGCGACATAATGGCCTCGATTGTGTTTTTTCTAGAATTAGTATCGGAAAATACTTCAAGCGAACGAGGCAGAGTAGTGTGTTAGAGCAAAATGTAAAATAATGGATCGTAACTTTTCCATATTGCTTGCGACAGTTTCAAAGTTTACTTTCTTTAGCCATTTTAGGGCAATGCTTTTCTGTCTGATTTACATAAGTAAAGTGTATCATGTGTGTTCTTAGGTCATGCCAATATTCATGTATATATTCTACAGAAAACTCTTTTTATAGTTTTTTTATCGTTTGTATTTATTATTTATATAAAAAATCGACTTGGAATCGTAGCAATGTGTCCGTATATGTTTTGGTAATAAAATTATTAAATTTCCTGAATTAAATATATTTATAAATTAATTTAAATTATTATTTAAAAAAAAATATTATTTTATTTATTCCTAGTATTACATGATTAAATTTCGCATAGTATATTTTACATGATTTAGTCGTACATACAAAATGTAGAACCCTGAAAATTTACTAAAGGTGCGGCTTCGGCGGGATTTTATCACCTCACTAGGCAGAGCCTGTATTGAGGTGATATTTAGTACTGCGTTCATCTGTCGGGTGTATAGGTAATTTCTGTAGTCATGAAAAATCCTACAAGTGTATATTGTATAGCTATTATAGTAGGTATATATATTACACAAAAAAAATATTTATTAAATTAAATGAGGTATAATATATGGGAGATATATGAACACAGTTATGAGGCTAATAAGATAATAATAACTCATAATAAAAATAAATATAAAATATATTTAGTTCAGTTCAAATCAGATTTACTATTACAGTCAATATATCCATTTAATTGTTATTTTATTTTATTTGGAACGTTCTCAGCTTTACAGAATATACACATACTAAGATATAATAATCAGCATAGGCCAGGTTATATAATCTCGCATTTACAATGGTTATTAATAATAAATAAATAATAAATTGGCTTTTTCACAGCACTATATATACAAGCAAGTACAATGCGTGAAGTATACAATGAAAATATTTAAAAAAATACATATAAAGGCGTGTGTTCAAAGTGGTCTATTGTACAAGTATACCTAAATATGAGGTTGAATTTGTGTGTTTAGACCTTTATATATGTGTAAAAATAAAGAAGGAGAGAATTTTTGTATGTGTGAGTCTGTTTTTGTATCAGAGAGAGAGAGGGAAGTGTGTTATTTAATGGTTGTATTACTCATCGATTTTGGTTCCATACAAAACCGGCTCAAGGGGCAGTAGAGCCAAATTCTCTGGCACCAACTCTGGCGAGTCCACGTCGCGGGGGTGGGTATTTAATGTTCTATTAGGCTGAAACACTTTGAATTCAGTGAAGGACCCAGCGCTGCAAGGGTATAATGCAGTCCCCTGTCTAGTGTTACATTTGAAGGCCTTAAATTTAATGGCTACGAAGGTAAAGATCTAGAATATCAAGTCTCTTAAAGGATTTCTATCCCTTTTTGGTTTCAATGCATTGGTTTAAATTATTGCAATACGTGTGATCTCAGGATGTGGGCGAGGGACCGAGAAATTTGGCGCAGTCAATAGCATAGGCCATATAATTATATACTTTATTCTGACACAACGTAGCATACTTTGGCAGACACAGTATTGCCAGAACAATACGACATGGCAACTGCATCACCTTATATTACATGAGTTTTAGGGTACGTACGTCTCCCGTCTCCCACTCCTCGGGTATAAATCCAGGCTCGTTACGGTCGAAGCGGCAAACAAATTGATTGTATTAATCGTGCACTGGGCGCGTTAGTCGGCGACGGCCCGCGGCGACTCGCAGCATTGATAAATATCAAAAGGCCTTTATTAAAATGCAGACACCTTTCGACGCTCCGCCACAGCACCATGGCGGAACCCATTTCGGCTGCGCGGCGCGATAAATCGACCGGCATTCCTCCACACTTCCCCTCCACGCTTTTTTAAATACAAAATGTAACTGTCGACAGGAGTAATCTCCTGATTGGCTAATATTAGTGCGCGGATATACCTACTAGATATTTTTCATAATAACCGACGGGGTTTCAAAATAATTCAACGACTTACAAAAAAATAGTTTGTGTCATCCCAAGACTGCCGGCAAGTAGACAGGACCCCCCTTTCACCCCGCCTCTCACCGCACCAACCCCCCCCCCCCCCCAACGCTCCCCCCGCGACAGATCCCAACACCCGCGCCCTCCCCGCTACTCGCCGTGCCAATACTGCCTAAAGGGCTATCATGTCACCTTAAAGGTTTTCCAGACGATCAAGCATGCTTGTCAACCTTCGCGTCGGGGGCTGGGAGGGGATCGTAAGCCGCAATAAATAGGCAAATATATTTTTAAAATATTGACCAGAAATGCCTAATTTTTAATAAATACCAGGGAGTCACGTCATTCATCAATCTATTACGTCTAATTAACGTGACTCCCTGGTATATGCGGTTTTGGAAACTACAAAATTAGGCATTTTTGGTAAATATAAAAAATATATATATTTGCATATTTCCTGCGGTTTGCGATCTCCTCCCAGCCCACAACGCGAAGTTTGACAAGCATGCTTGATCGTCTGGAAAGCCTTTAAGGCGACATGATACCTGGGAACGACCATATCTGAGGAATTTAAGCATTAATTTAAAAGAAATCTAAGTGAATCCCTCGATAAGGAACCAATTTAAAAGTTGCTCATAGCCTTGGACATTGAGGCTTTAAACTGACTTCGAAAACTTTCAGGCGCGTTTACTCCTACAATGTAAGCGGTGAGTGTGATTTATTATAATTTCATTATATTGACTGGTTAATTCAGGGCAGCACTTAGCCACATTTTTTATTTAGGCCCTAAATACATTACAATTAATTAAAACGTGAGAGCGCTCTGAGAATTACGCTAAAAATGCTTTGCCATTAACACACTTATACCACCACTGAATAAAAATAGTTATTCTGTGCTAGCGCTGCGATTGACCGTTTAGTATGCGTCTGGTTCCCGGCGCTAGCGGACGTGGAATCTGCGTTTGACGCTTCGCCAACGATGGATTTTTATTGGTCGAAGCTTCAAAGTTTCGAACTTGATGAAGTTTCAAAATTATTTGTGTCGCTTGTATATGAGATATTCCAACCAGAGATTTTGGCCCAACAAGGCATCTGTGTACCAAATTTCTAGTATCTAAGTCCAATATTTCGATATTAAAGTATGACTAGCGTGCCTCCTGGTGGACCGGTTCCAACCACAATTTTCAACTCTTGCCATGACCAAATGATGCCTGCATGCCAAATATCAGCTCAATCGGATGAGCGTTTCGGCGCTATCGTCGAGAAATACTCTCTCTCTCTCTCTCTCTCTCTCTCTCTCTCTCTCTCTCTCTCTCTCTCTCTCTCTCTCTCTCTCTCTCTCACACACACACACACACACACACACACACACACACACACACACACACACACACACACACACACACACACACACACACACAAAACACAGACTCACAGACAGACTTCAGTCTGGTAATAGTCTTAATCTTCTTGGGAGGGGTTAAAATGTATCTATCCTTCTTAACCTCCAAAAAATTTCAGCGCGTTCACAATAGTTTCCCTCTGCCGGGAAAGTAAAAAATCTACGGATTTCATCAAGACGATGCAACCTGTATAGCGGCAGGTAGGTGCTCAGCTGTTATACTCCAGCTAACCCAGCTGGTTTCACAGATATCGACGACTCCTCGTGTTCGATGAAGGTTGAATCCAGGCGAGGATAAAAATGGAATGGAAAGGGCGCCTGTCTCAATGTTTATATCAAAATTGCGGCAATTACCGTCAAATAATGCCGATCGTTGATTACCATTAATCCATATTTTTTTTTAAATATGATTACATATATTTTTTCTCTTTTTAAATAATTATTTATAAATTGATTACATAGAAAAAGAAATAAAACAACCTCCTCTGCTAAGAATGTCAAGAGACATTTTTTTCTTCAGATGAAGTATCCCAGGCTACCTAGAAGACGAAATACACATTTGTATCAGCGTCGTCGAATACAACAGAAGATGAAAATCAAAAAAATATTTGTATCGATATGACAGTGAAGACAACATTGCTTCAACCAAGAAAAAAATGTTTTCGCTATGCAATGCAAATGCAAGGATTTCGTAAATAAATTAATAGTTTAAAAAAAACACTAAAAACACGCTTTTATAAATGCATATAAAAACCAAAAAATATTTACACGTTAAATATACATCGTATGTAGATATATCAATATTATTCTATTTACACTCTCAATGTACAGGTCTATATACATTTTATACAGGCACCTATGTATGTCAATATTTACACTATTTACACTCAATATTTACAAGTCAATATATAAAAGGTTTGTTATAACCTTGAAACCTGATCGTGTTCAAAGTCCATTACGAGACCTTTCCCACAATGCAAACATGACTATGATACGATATTCCATCATGGAATGCCAGTTCCTGTCTTCCGGCTTCATCATCAGACCTTGAAAATTAATCGTGGTCAAAGTTTATTACAAGACCTTTCTAACAAGTCGAAACACGGCTATGATTCGATATTCCATCATGGAATGCCAGTGCCTATCTTACGGCTTCGTCATCAGACCTTGAAACCTAATCGTGGTCAAAGATCATTCCAAGACTTTTCTAACAAGTCGAAACACAGCTATGATACGATGTTCCATCGTGAAGTTCCAGTTCATATCTTCCGACTCCATCATCAGATCAGTTCGACAGTACCATATTATTGTATTGTCATCAGAACTACATACAGCTACCAATTTTCATAACGCTACGATCCTTGGAAGATGGTTAAATTAGTTACCTTAGATTCCATTACATAGTTAGTTACATACAGGTCGACCTAATAAAAGCGTGTTAAAAATGAGATCTAGTACAGGTGCCAAGGTTGCGGAAAGTGGACACGTAAGGAATGCAGTGGGGCAGACTCACCCAAAGATTTTATGTGGTATTACTGTCAAAGCAAGAGTAAGGTTCTGAAAAAGCTTAACTTTGAATTTAGTTTTTTGCTATTTATTTTATTTTATTTTATTTTATTATATGATCTTTTTTTCATTCATCGCACCTAGATCTACCTTTGATAACATGAATAGAGCACCTATATCTAACTTTTTGACAATTCCATCATATGTCAAAAAAGAAAAACGAAGATATTTTTTTGGAAATAATGTATTTAATCAATCGAAGTTTGTGCCATTTTTATCTATGCACTTCCGTTCCAATGCATATATGTATATATGTAATGTAAACTAAGCCTAAATTAGTACAGCGAGACCTAGTTAGGATGGCTTAGTAATTTAAATAAATGTACCTTTAAATGATTTATTAAGGAATTTCGAATTTGAATAGAACACCACGCTGACCAGGCGATTCGTTCTACTTGGGACCGGTGCTCGTATCCAGATTCCCGCGTCTTCATAATTTTAAAGTTATTTAATCCTCAATGCCTTATCTAGCTCGTTGTTATCCAATTTCGCTGCCAAGGTCGGCGTTGCGCAGAGTGAAACACGTGGGGATAATCTTTAAAGTGGCTGCCAGTACGCCAAAGGAGAAATGTTCATTTACTTGCTCTCTTCTATCGTGTACCCTCCCAATCAACACCATCCCATCTCCACTAGCTTTTTGAACCATTTAATTCACACCGTCTCGTACTTCGGTCAGCCTCTCACAGTTTACTAAAAAAACCGTGTCATAATACTGATTTCTATTCCTACTCTTTCTGTGTCCATGGTGCAAGACTCTGAACGATCTCCAGGCAAATATACGAAACTCGCCTTCTTTACCATTATTTAAGACTCACCTCAAACATTACTTAAGAAGACCTTTTTTAAGAAGTAACCAGTTCTTCCCTTTCTCTCCTCTTCCTCTCCCAATTTCCTCTCCTCGAAACATCTTTGCTGGGCTGTTTTTTATGCAGACGAATGTAATAATCTTTATTTCCACAATGCGCACATGTGCCACTGTAATTAGGTTAGTTGTAAGACATTGGCCACGTGGCAATAAGCTCGCCTTTTTGTATCATCATTAAGTGCCAATAAGGAGTATATTATTATCTTTATCTGCTACTCGAAAGAAAACCCAACTACGACATGGGCCCCCTCATACTGACTATCGCTGTCTAAGTATTCGGACGATAAATTTGTTGTTTTAAATGCTTTTATTGATTTGATTGCATTTTCCAACCAGTTTGGTTAGATAGGCAATACTACCATCCTCTAAATGCACGTATCATGGAACCGATTGAGCAATCTCGTATAAATCGGTAGATTTAGTTAATTTCTCGCGCTGACACGCGGTTGAATTAAAAGTCACTGATAAGCAGATTGTCGTTTTATACACTCGATTAAAATATTCGCCTTTGAGGCGGGTGCCGTAACAATTTACGCCGTGACAAATTTATATTGACAAGCGCACATTTACACGCCTGTAGTTCTGTGATCATTTTCGTTATCGGGCTGTTTCGTTATTGAAGGTGGAAATGGCGAGAGAGTGGGACGGATAGCGCCAGCGGCGACAGAGAGAAAGCATCGAGCCACATTCATAGTTATTGAATTAAAAATATATATTTAGAGCAGAACTGAAAGGTCCATAGAAAAAGACTGATTGTACCTACCCCTATTTTATACAAACACTGAGCTTTATTGCGTTTCTTCGTGAACTAATATCAAAAAATAGTTCAAGCGGACGAGACAGCGCAATGCGTTAGAGCGGAATGCAAAATGAACGATTGTATCTTTTCCCGCACAACAACTACCCGCCGCATATAAAATATTCTGAATTATTTGAAAACATTTCGTCCAGTTTGATTATGCCGCCCGGTGTTTGATTTGTAGTTTTATGATGAAAACGTGACAATCATACATTTTATATTTTGCTCTAACGTATTGGCCTGTCTTGCTCGAATGAACGATTCTGATTTTAGTTTACGAATCGCAATTGGGCCCACTATGACCCACGGGTGATTGTGTTTGTTGACCTAACATGTAACAGGTGTTTCCCATTGGTCTTTCCTAGAAAGTCGCCAGCAGTAGGTACTCTGCAACCTGAAGGGGCGAACACACTATCGGACGCGTCCGTTAGCCGCGGCTTATGGGCGCGATCTGTGTAATGAATTTCTATTGAGCCGTGCACATTATCGGACGTCAGTCGCGGACGCGACCTCGAGACTTCGGACGTCCGATAGAGATATGGCAAGTCATGTCCCAAACGACTGTGCATACTGTCCATAAGCCGCGGCAGCGGACGCGTCCGATAGTGTGTTCGCCCCTTAAGAGATTTTGCCTGAGTACCTATATGCCACTGCGTATTCTGCCGTCATAACAAAAAAAAAAACGCATAGTTTGGACACGCTTGACATCCATTTGAGAGCATTTTTTTTTTTTTATAAAATTATTTTGATTTTCCCTTTTTAATATAGCAAAACTGTAGCAAAACTGTTCTTTCAACAAAGGCTTTCTATGCATGTAAAGTATTAACTTCGAGGTTAGCCATTAGGCTAACCTCGAATATTACCTCGAAAAGCAAAAAGATTATGGTAGGTAACTGGTCTTGCCCCATACCCCCTTTTTCCTAATTTAAACTCGCTTTTAAATTAACGCGGATTTGCTCATTTGAATGTAGGTACATACGTACGATAATGTCTCATCAGTTTGTTTTGTTTGTTGGTTTCTACTCTTTATTGTGAAATTTCATAATAGGCGGGTATATTGTCATAGGACAGTCTCTTACAACCAACCCTATTATGAAGTGTTTAATGTGTATGTGTGCGTATTGCATGTGTGTAAGTGTGTGTCTTGTTATTGCATTCGCTCGACAGGATTGATATGCAATTCTGTTAATTTTATCCCAACGGAAAATGGTGACGCATAGGGGAATTGAATCCTGAACCTTACAGTGTAAGATCAGGCGACCTAACCACTATGCCACCGGGCCGGGTTTTTTATTTTTTTTTATTTTATAGTGTTTGGACATTCTACAGGGCTACGGACTGATGAAATTAACAAAGTATAGTTTAGCAAAGATATAAGGCTTATGACTGGTTTCCACTAATTAACGTAATACAACATTTTAGATTTGAGGAAACAATGCAAATCACGAAATTTAAATTGTCAAAGAAAGATTTGAAAATTCCATTGATAAAATTGCAATCTGCGAAAGATACGCGAAATAGTAGATATATTTCTAAAAGCTTTGCTATGAGGCTTAGCTAAGCATTGCTAAAGGCAGATAAAGTCAGATTAACCAGAGAACGAGGTCCTCGTACTACGCCTGATATTGTGTCTGCAAGAAGGAAGATGTTGAACTCAGCTTTCAATGGCTTCACCGAACATATCCGGGCCCATTGGCAATAAAGGAGGGTGTCGGACGAGGTGGGACTAGTGAGCGGCCGCTCTACAGTTCTCCAGCGCGCGTGACGTTTCGGCTCGCTACAAGCCCTCATCAGCTAGTCTGCGATGACTAGGACGCGGAGAACCACCAGTCCCGCCCTCGACCTCCCTCTCTCTACCTATCCATATTCTGTAGGATGCCTCCAGTGCCGCTTTCGAGGCTCTCTCCATGTATGAGCTCAGCGCCGCTCTTGGCAGGCCTAAATTCTTGAAGAGGCTGTAGAGTGACTTCGCCGGTAGTCCTCTTGCTCCGACTTCTACGGCGAAGAGATCAGTCTTAAATCCGTTTCTCACTATCCGGTCTACTAAATTGCAGTACTTGTTTACTTTGAAGTTGTGGTCCTTCGGTATGTTGCTTTCCCATGGGACTGTAAGTTCGACAAGTACAACATGCTTTGTCGCCATTGAGAATATGAGAATATCCGGTCTGTAAGCTGTGGTACAGATTTCTGAAGGCATTTGGTAAAAGAAGATGCATTAGAATGTAAATTCTCCAGACAAATACCAGAATTGAAATCGAAGAAAAAAGATCTCATTATATCGCCGAACTGGAGTAATACCTGTATCTTTCTAAGATATATACCCAAACTTACTGGACGCTAAATAAATAATTGACAAAATTCCAGAACCCGATCAAGAAGAAACCAAGGTTTATGATGAAGATTGAAATTTAAACTTAAGTTCTTTATTACATAAATGTTTCGATTTGTATATTTTCTCTTATATTGTCAGCAATTAAAACTTCTGCCACCAAATATATATTTATTTCGGGTAATTACAGTAAAACCCGTCGGAAAATTAAAGCATTAATATTTAAATTTAAAATAACAACAAAACTTTCCATTGTTTGCCTTATTTTTCGAATGTCATAATATTTTCCACATGTTGCACTCTTGGTCTGCTATTCACTAGAGCTCTCATCCACCAACGGTGCTCTTTTCGTTTGTTTTTCGTTTTAATTAACTGGTGAATTACGATGAAAGAAGCACTTGCTATTATATAATCGTCGTCAGACATCGTCCGTGCGATTAGGGGCGGTCTCGGTGAAGTTGATAACTTTCTTATCATTCATTCACTACATTCTTGGACCGAATAATAGCTAGAATGCAAAACCGTTCTACCGTTCTTGATCTAACAAGTTCTATGTTTTAGCTCTTTTAGTGTAAATGATATTTTTCCTCGACAAACAAGAATCGCTGGTAATCATTTACACTGGAAGAGCAAGAACAAGAGCAGAATGCTTCTCTCTAGCTCTACGTTCGTTTAGTGTAAATGTACAGTTACGCGACTCACCAAGTAGAACAAACCACTATCGTCATCTAATGCCATGTATAACTTTTTACCCACAACGAATTAGGAAGAGCTGTCATATAAGTAATTTTAATACGTAAAAAGATCTTTCATATGACATAAGGCTTTTTCTTATTGGAGGGTGGAGCCAAAGAGTGGCATTCTCCTTTTACTTTAATATAGAAATAGCGCCTATAGATGCGGCGTTGGTGCGGCGCGCTGGCGTGACCCGCGAGTACGGAGTGAGTTGCGATTTGCCTTTGATTAAGTCGTATCAATTTCGGTAATGGCCTTTAACGCTTGTCAGCCACGTCTGTCCATCCGGGCTCCACAATGAGCGCTGATTGCGCCGAGGATCCCCGCGGATCTCTCCCGCCGCGTGACGTCACGCCCCGAGCTCCACGCACCGCGCGGCGCCGCGCCCGCCCGTTTCGGTTCACACTTAAATTATACTGAAAGTTTATAGAATCTGATAAATCAAAACATCTGTAGGTCGATTGTTACAATTTGAGCCGGTTGAATGTATTAGTACGCACAAATAGAATACATGATAGGCTAATATGCCCGTATTCATAACGTGCTTTAAACTAGAAATACTGCCAACAAAAACAAATAATAGGTTGTTATCTCGTTTTACAGATGAGAGGTGCTGCTCTGCGAATTGCGAGGTGAAAACAGAACATCCAATTAGCGAACGACGCTCCATTCTTTTCGAATTTTAATCTTTCTCTCGTACAAATAGTCTTGGGCAATCAACTACACGATTCTTGAAAAGCTATCTCCTTGTCGAGACATCCCCTATTTTACTTAACCGGCCTACCAACCGACAAGGACGGTAAAGTACTGTGAACGCGCTGAAATTCTGAAGTCTGTCTGTGTGTCTGTATGTCTGTCTGTCTGTCGGTCTCTGCCTGTGTGTTTGGGTGTATACTCCTCTAAGTAGCGCCCAAAAGCTTCCGCTAATTGAGCTGAAATTTGGCATGCAGGCATCATTCGGTCATGGCAAGAGAAAACATTATGGTTGATATATATCCACCAGAGAGGGCGCTAGTCATACTTCAAATAAGTCTTTAAGTCATCTCGAAATATTTGACTTGAAGACTTGAAATTCGGCACGCTGATATGCCTTGTTGGACTGAACTCACGTTGTGAAACAACATTTTGGATGGAGCCTACATAATTTTTGGAAAAATGCAATGAAATGAAAACAGATAAAATTCTACAAATATACTACGAATTGGCGCGCTGAGTGAGATTGGAATGGCGCAAGGCGGGGGGGGGGGGGGGTTGCATACTTGCCAGGAAAATGTTGGGGTGACACAACCGATTTTTTATTCTAATGCCGCTTAGAATAGAGAGATCAGAATATTTACTGGTTTTATATCCTCCCAGATATTTGGCGAATATAGAATTAGTTTCTGTTATTGGTTCGGAAGTGTAATTTACGAGACGCAAATTATTTTTATAATTAGGAAAGATACAAAATAAAAGGAAAGGTACACAACGCGTCTTTTCTGTGGCGTGTCCACGATCAAATCACCCATCTTTTCAATGATGAATAGCTTCGTGAGTAGCACTATAAACGGCTATATCCATTCTATCGCGCTGAGCTCGTAAAATTATTAATTATATCGATATATTCACAAGAATTGGACAGGCTGGATAGCAATATTGAAAAGCTGCGATCGTCGACGTGTCGCTGCAGCGAGCTGTCCGACCCATTTGAAACGACTTTATGATTTCATTTACGAATACTGCTTCGCTGCATTCTGTAACTGACATATCAATTAAGGCAACCACTTGGATCTTTTACTATAAACTTTGATTTATGGCACAACCATTTTGTGCGCCACTCAGATTGCGTGAAACGGACGTTAAAAATGGACACTAATTATATGCGAGCAACTGTCAATCTAAACGGGTCGATTCTGTAGCTTCAAATTAGTTTTATATGATTATTATTTTATTTATCTATATACCTATACTCTTTCTTATAGAAGAACGTTGTGACAGACTGAATGATTTATCATGCCACAAAGAGTGGAAAACAACAAAGGATAAGCATATTTATAGATATTTTTCAGCTTGTCGGACGGAAGTGAAGTAGCGTTTGTCGATTTTGTGCGTCAATCTGAGAGAGACATGCTATGTAACTATAAAAAAATTTGGAAGTATGTCCAAGCCACTAAAAAAGTAGTTCTCATCCGGACACGATGATATTTAACTGCGAAACTTTCAAAGGAGACATAGAAATTTCTCGATGTAGATGCGCTCATTTGTGATATCGACAGTAATGGACCTGTCTTCGACATCCCACAGGTGACTCCGAATAAGATTAATCGTGCATTTTCTAAAATGAGTTTCAGAAAATCATTGGGTCCTGATAATATTCCACCTTTCCTGGTTAAACACTGAGCGATGAACGACCTACAAGGACCTTTATCACATATTTTCAATATTAGCCTAAAATCACATTGCTTTCCGCTCAAATGGCAGGTTACTCGTATTACACCCGTGCATAAAAGTGGTTCTAAGAACGTAATCGAGAACTACCGTCCTGTCAGCTTTATGTGTATATATATACATTTGCAAAATTATTCGAGTCTATACTACACGAACGTCTTTACTCATTCGCAGAAACCTGGTTATCGAAAAGCATGCATTGATTCAGAAAGAAAAGGTCAACATGCACGAACTTATTGTCATTGACAGATTATGCCACTACCGCCTAGGACCGGGGCCTCCAAGAAGATGTTTTATACTTGGACATGGCCAAGGCAGGGTTAACAGAGATATCCTCTTACATAAGCTTTTTGTCTTCGGTTTCTCTGTACATCTTGTCAAATTCTTCGCAAGCTACTTCAAAAACAGGAGTCAGTTAGTCGGCTTTGGTTCCTCCGAGTCAGCCCTCTTTAAGGTTCATTCGGGGGTTGCCGCAAGATGCGAATCTCTCTACGATTTTGTTCCTCATTTTCATTGCTAATTTGCTTAAAGTAGTCACTGCTCTCTATTTCCTGATGACGTGAAAAAAATTCATCAAATAACAGATGCTCGAGAAGCGGAAAAATTACAGCAAGATATAGATGCACTTTCAAGGTGAGGCTCTGTCAATGACATGAAATTCAACATTAACAAGAAACGGGTCAGTTTTAAAAAGGTCAACCGAGGTGAGGGACTTAATAATTACATTTGATACGCAGTTAAATTACCGTGCACACATTATAAATATTTGCAATCGTGGTAGCAAAATGGTCGGTTTCTTTATTTGCATATGCAAACAGTTTAATAATATTCATGTAATGTTTCTACTATATAATTGTTTAGTCCGTAGCATACTTGAATATAACGGTCATATAACTCGGTCATCTGGTGTACAAGTGAAAAAAAATCAATTCAGATTGTGGAGCGTATTCAAAGAAAAATTTTAAGATATATTTATTACAGAAATTACAATATTTATCCATACTTATTTCGGTTGGATTTTGTGCTAAGAATGGTAGGAGGATACAATTTTCTTGAAACGTCGATATAGTTCCCTAATTATATTTCCATATAAATTAATTCAAGGAACTATTTATTTGCCAGAGATACTATGTAAATTTTCAATTGTACGTACCGGTAAATTACATATCGAGGAGATCGCATCTATTGTTTAATGTGCCGTACCATCATACAAATATTTTTGTAGACAGGCCAGTGGGGAGGGTTATAGCTCTTCTTAATTCCTAAACCACTGAAATAGACATCTTTTGTATAACCCTTTGTCAGCTAAAAAGGCAACTCCCTGCTATCTCATGGTTATCATAATCTGTCTTTTACTTAGTTTTATATTTTTATGTTTTTTTCTTGTTCAATGTTAGCATTTAATTAGTTATGTAAGTCAGTTATTATGGACTTGCACTCTAGATTTAATATTCAAGGGCGAATTGGATTCGTCTGAAATGCTCTTGAATAATATTTGAAACTAATAAATAAATAAATAAATAAATCATCTCCCAGCCGAAACCGGTGAAGCTACAAATATTAAATTTTCCACAGAGGTTCCTTTTAGGAGAAATCGGCAAACAATTGATTGTAATGTATTCAACCTTTCTGCTATATCTCTTGTTGATTGGCGTGGATTTTGCTCCAATTTTTGCCTCTAAAAGGTTGTCGTCAAGGTCGGAAGGACGTCCCGCCATCGGTTTGTCCTTTAAAGTATCTCCAGAACGGAATTTCGAAAACCAATTTCTAACAGCCTGATCGGTTATTAGTCCCTCACCATATACACTGCATTTTTTTTGAGCTGTTGCCTGCCTTAGCACTATTTTTTTAATAATAATAAGAATAATTTTCCAGAACTAACTAGTGGAATACATATCTATTTAGTGAAAGCAAAAATACGTTTGTCCTTGTGACTCTTAGTACTCAAACAATAGATTCTACCTAGCTGCGTCGAAGATATTTATGACCTAACCTGATAAATAGGTATGGCCAACGAACAATGACTCCTAATCGCGACTAAAAGACTCAACAACATCGACACTCGATCAATTACCGAGATTCGAACCATTTAGTCATTTGACCTGGTTTAAAAACTAAGTAATCCATATACAAACATGCTGCATCCCTATATTATCCTCTCAGCGACATTAGAGAGTCGGGCGATATCGTAGAGGGGTAAAACTTCTCAGGCCCTCTCTCATCTCATAAGTTATGACAGTGTAGTAAGGTACTTTGAGTGTTTCGCTACAGCTTTCGCTTTAAGAGGCATTTTCAATAGTATTTCGTCCTTCTCTTAACATCGTCTTATTTTGTCACACAGCATCTGATCTTGTATGAAATGGAATACGAATCGAGGCTATCGCACCAGACGTTTCGGCGATATCTTTTTTTCTCTCGATGTTATGACTTTTTCTTATACCTGTGAATGTTCTACATGACGACTGATTTGAAAAAATTAAGTACAACTTTCTAAGGATTTGGCTACCGAGGAAAGAGCATTATTTTACGGTTACGAAGGCCTAAATCACAAAGTGTATAAAATAATTTTCATTTTAGTTTTTCATCGAAAATAATCTGTTTTAAAAAAACGGTAACATCAAGACTTTTTCGGCAAGAAGGCAGCCTCTTGTCGCCCCCCCCCCCCCCCCAACGTTCCTCCCTTGCCCCCTTCCACCGCCGCCTCCATGTCAACACCCAACCCCTCCCCACGGGCGTCAGTCCCCAGTAGTATTTTCGCATTATTTTGATCGAATTATTATACAATATTTGTAGTGTTTTCCGTAGTATTAACAAGTATGATTAGCGGGCCTCCTAGTTGACAGATTTAAACTACAACGTGTAAGAATACACACACACACATACACACACACACACACCGAAGTGCATTCACAATACTTTCCCGTTGTCGGGAAAGTAAAATTCAAAACGTCTATTTTTTTCTAAAAATGTATTTTTACTTTTCTGGCAAGGAAATTATTGTGGACGCACTTCTGTATGTCTGTGAGTATGTCTGTTTGTGTGTATTTCTCCACGATAGCGCGCAACCGCTTCATCCGACTGAACTGAAATTTGGCATGAAGACACCATTCGGTCATGACAAGAGTTTCAAAGATTGTAGTTGAAATCGGTCCACCAGAGGGCGCGCTAGTTATACTTCCATCTCCAAATGTTAGACTTAGAAACTTGAAATTCGGTACACGGGTGCCTCGTTGGGCCGAAATCACATTGTGAAATTTTGAGTGATATTAAACTCCTAAGATTTTAAGTAGTATGTAGTCGTTAATATATTAGATATAATTAATAATCGTCACATATATAGGTAGCCGTAAATATTTTAAGTCGTAATATTTTAGGTCTGCCATACATTAATTATTTAGTAAGGCCCCTAAAATCGGCAACGCTTGCGATGCGTGGATCGTTCGAAATTCGAATTCGAAGGCTCACGGAGACCCGCGTTTGCAATTTGATTTTAAATTAAATAAGATGACGTGCGTTCAAAATTCACATTTCCAAAGCAATGAAAATGCCTTGCATATTAAAAGGAATTTTCGCCAACTGCTCGTGGACTTTTTATTTCTGAAATAAATATTCAGATGATATACGTCCCTGGCTACTTACCGGGAAAGTCTTAGGTTACACAACCATTTTTTTTCGTTTTAGGTTCAGTTTGGCACAGAATTTCAAACTTCAAATTAATCAGTACTTACAAAACACAAAAGTCATAACCTAGTTAGATTATGACTAGTCAGCCGGCAGCCTAGTTAGGCTGCCGCCTGTTCCAATGTAGGCCATTTATTTTAATTATAATCACCTGTAAAAATCTATAATATTATATTTATATAAATAAACAATATCGTACTTAACTGTAAAATAAGTATACTACATTTTTATAAGAATTAGCCCTAGAAATTAGGGATTTTTGGTCTCGAACATCCCGTATATAGACATATCATAATCGCCTTACTAAATCATCGTTATTTCGAGATGAAAATAACAATGAAACATCGCTTCGAAAAACACCAGCTAATTACATTTTAATTATTATCACGACGCAAATATACATCAATCATCCACTTACCTCGCCGAAACATTATAGAAGAAAAAACACCTCGTGTCTTCCTCGATTTCGGAGAGGCATTCCGGTATTTTAGCCATCGTAAAGTCGCTTTATGACGTCCCGTGATAGAATGCCATATTAATTAATTTTTATGGCGTTATTATCGGCTTCCTAAACACATCGAAATTTAATTATTAGCCTCCGCGCCGTAAGTCAAAGCTGTGTGACCTTAGGAATGTCGACTTATGACTGGGCAGTCTATGCGGCTTTGCGACAGAACGTGTAAGCAGTAAATCACAATTTAAATCAATTAAACGCTGAGACATATGGGAGTTGTTTTGAAAGTTATTTAGCAAAATATATTTCGCGAGGGCGAACAATAGACTGGTTTTACTTTACCAACCAACCAACGGTTAGCGAAACTGTGAGGGACCACCCCTCACTAGACTCCAAGTTATTCGATGTGAGGTGGTGGTGTCAACTTTCGGGTTATCTCCGTATTAAAAGTCGATTTAAAGTGTATCAGAAGGTATTTATTGAGAGTTCGATATTGCCAGTTTGTAACACTTTCCGAATAGGATATATTGACGCGAATGTAGTGGCTATCTGCCTGAAGTTGCGAGGGTGTACTTGTGCTCCTAGTATCTCGTACTGGGCACGCCTAGTGGGAGTGCAGACTGATGAGTCTCGCCCCGATAAGGAAAGGAAGGAAAGGGTAACCAAGAAGCCGGACCCGTTGACTCGCCTCGTGAGAGGGGTACAGGGTATGCCGTCGCTGTCTTGGGGGACGTGATCACTCGAGGAATGATACTTTGGTCGTATTTTCGCCGGTTTATATAGGCCGAAAAATGATGCAATCCAAAATATTCCGAGTAAAAGTATTGTTTCATCGTGCTGATTTATCGCTCACGAGGTAGAATAATAGCTGAATTTGTGTCAGTGCATTTCACTGGAAATCAACGCATTTGTTGATTGCATGTAACGATACTTAAGGGTCGTTACAAAACTATTGTGATTGTTATAAATAGGATAAAACGAATTTACCCCGTGAAGTTTGTAGCACCTGACGTTTCAACTACAAACTTCACGCGGTAAGTTCGTTTTATCCTATTAATAATGTCTAACAACCGGGATAGTCTTCAATTTCATATTGTGTTTGTGCAATATTTTTTTTTGAGATGAAAACGGAAATACAGGCCGTGGGATAGGTGTTGAACCGTGTGTGTGACCAACCATGAACAGAATAGGTCTTCGTTGCCAACTCAGCAAGGGCCTAATGACACATGGGCACCCAGGACGCTATATTACAAGTGAAAAAAAATATTTCACAAAACGTTGACGATAACCGAAAATGCCTCGAAGTGTTACTTGATTTGGCCAAAGTATTTGACACAGTACATCACGTAAAAGTATCAAATAAACTACGCCAGATTGGTATACGAGGTAAGGAACTGGACTGGTTCCGACGTTATATTACAGGACGAACACAACGAGTGAAACTGAATGTCACAATAAGTAACTGAATGAATAATGAGTACTGTGTTCCTCAAGGGCATACATTAGGACCAATAATATTTCTGATGTATATACATAGATGATCGTTGCAGGCAGAAGGTACAAGGCGTTATTGCATCTTTTGCCAACGACGCGGGGCTTATATTTGAGAAAAAAATGGAATCTGTATTTGAAACGATAACGAAAGGACTAAAATACTCACATGCCTAATTAAATGGATATCTACTGACTCTTAACATAGACAGAAGCGAATAACATGGCCTTTAGCATAGATGGGCGGAAGCAGCCGGGACTAGATAAACACTACTATAGCACGACTTTCACGGGAACGTACATCATGTATCAAATATTTACATATCCTAATAGACGGATTCCTGAGCTGGCACAATCAAGTTGACCAGACTGCGACAGTCTTAGGAAATAAATTTCCATTTTTTAAATATTATAAATGTACTTAGTCTAATATACTATAAACTATCTACGCCGCACAAACACAGCCATTAATTACATACGGAGAGATAGGTTGGGGTAAAGCGGTTAAATCAATTCTTGACCCGGCAATAAAGGCCCAACAAGGTTAACAATAGAAAATCGCTTCGTTTCCTATCCGACCAATATTCACAGACTTCAAAGTGATGGATCATCGACAGTTATATTTAGGAGCGGTGATGATTTGCTTCCATGGGAATGCCAGAACTTCAACATCTAAACTTCGGGATCACAGAGATGAGACTAGAAATCGATACAGATAACCGTTGATAAAAATGAACACTAACTATGGACAACGACATTAGGCTTTCTGACCAAAAATAAACTGCCATTGGACTTACTTACGAGCGACGTACCAAACCCATATATTTTAGCCAGATGGTGAACGTAATTTGAAAAAAAGCTTTTTCTCACTTACGTTTTATTTTTTTACGCATTTGTCTCAATAGAAGGCATGCTAACACTTTTTATTCTCAATACAATCTAGTACCAAGAAAGTCCAAAATCACTCGTAGTTTACCGCATTGCCATAATTCATGATGCCGGATTTAGTGAAATTAAAATGTTGCGACTTACGACCATATAAAATTGCTATTCTAACAACACTATTCATTAGCAATTTGCCTCTAATGATGTCATTAGAATGTTCTGGCGCTCGTAAAAAAAGATCCACGTGTTAATTTAATAAATTTTAATAACCGGCGTATATTTTTGCTGTCGACGTTTATTTTTTTTTTGATATATTGTCTAATAACATTGCCTAATTTATTTTTAATTACCGACGTTTTTGGAGATATAATCAGATTATTATCCTGTTTATAGAATGTAATTCCTTCTATGACTCAGCTAACAATATCTCATCATAATAGAGATGTTTAACATACATAGGGTACTAGGAAAGTTTTGCAATACAGCTGTGTTTATTTATTTTTATCAAAGTAATTTCCTCTTCATTCATTACATCTCTCCATACTCTGAAAACAATCCTTAAACCAGTTCTGCCAAGTTTCACTAGGGAGTAAAACACACTCGTTTTCCCAAGCCCGCAAAAGGTCTTCATCACTGGAAAACCGCCTCCCTTTTAGGTTCATTTTTACATGCGGTAACAGTGCAAAGTCGCTGGGAGCAAGGTCTGGACTGTAGAGAGGGTGCTCGAGAAGTTTCAGTCCTATAATGGTTAAATATTCGGTGCAGGCTTCGGCACGGTGAGCTGGAGCATTATCGTGAGGGAGGAACCAGCTGTCCATTCTTGACTTTGGCCGCAGGTTCTTCATAGACCCAATGACTTCAGGCAGGCACTGCTCAGTATAGCACTTAACTCTGACTGTCTTCTGTGTGTCCAAAACGGCACGTTCCATAATTCCAATCGATTTAAGAAACACAGCTATACTTTCATCTCTACAGATCGGGATATTCTGACAACCACGGGTGTCCTCACCATCAAATACCCAAACTTTGTTTTGAGCCTTGGTCGGCAAATCGCAATAGCACAGCCAAGACTCGTCACCTGTCACAATCTTGTTCACATGCCACAATTGTCCATTATCAAACTTTTTTAGCATCTCCCTGCACTAAGTTTCACGTAGTGTCATCTGCTCTTGAGTCAGTCGATACGGCACCCAGAGAGAACATTTTTTTTTCACGTGCAGATGATCATGCAGAATAGACCAAATTGCTGATGCATTTAGGCCTAAAGTATCCTCTATCTGTTGACAGATTACTCGTCTGTCCTCGTCAAGCATTTTTCTCACAGCAGTAATGTTTTCCTCCGTAACTGTCATTCGTACCCTTTCCGGACTCTCAGCATCCTCCAGGGTGAAATGTTCCCTTTGGAATAATCTGTACCACCTGAATATCACTCTATGATATGGACAAACATCGCATAGTACAATAGTCATTTCTTGTAAGCACTGGTCTATGTTTAAACGACGCACGAAATTATAGCGTAAAACTGCACTTATCTCATTTCCAGATTACGATGCCATCGCAAGCATTTTACACTCTCACTGCTAACTAGTGCTAACGAATAACTGAGCCTATCGATCTGACGCAGCGGCTACTATGCACGTATGAGAATGTCTCAGAATGAACCAACAAGCAGCTACCTGCGATTTATGGTTGCTTTACAGTGAAAACTTTCCTAGTACCCTTTGTAAATGAATTGAAAAACCCATTTACCGGTTTTTTATTTTTTATTGATGGAAATTACCCAATCTGGTCAATATTTTCTGAGACAAGGAAGTTAAAAAATACTTTAACTAACCACTGTATTCAACAACTTTAAAGTCAACCATGTAAATATTTGAGATGCTTTCAGTGGACAGAACAGACGATATTGATGTATACTATCCAAAACTATGAATGAGTACATTCAAACTAGCAATCAATCAAACAAAAAAATACGTGTGGCACTCGGGGACTGCCGCGGTAAAGCTATTGCATAGCATTTTTAACAACTTATGCAATTATAATTATTTATTTATTTTAATTATTTTATTTTTTCTGATAACAGATAACAGCGCTCTATCGGAAAACGTTGAAATTATTCCGAATCATTTGCGGCTGCGGTAGCAAATGATTCGGAATAATTTAAACGTCTTCCGATAGAGCGCCGCGCACGAATTTTTTATTCGATAAAGCAAAAAAAACGGATTATTCGAAAAAAACGTAGATAAAAAAAAGATAATTAAATTATCTTTAAAATGGTGCAAATTTCATAATAATACGCCAGATAGTATTTGCGTAGTAGTCGTTTTTGTGTTCGGCTAGACCTAATTTCACAAATTAATTACACTACGTAATATAAACAAAATCTAAAATATTCTAAGCTCAGAATATTAGGAAAATGTTCTTGTTTAACATATATTTTTTTCGAATCGTAAGCAGTACTCGCTTAGACGTAATTTTCAATTTAAAATCATTAATTTTCGTTAAGAAATGTCTTCATTCGGTCGCCGCGCTGGCCTAGGCCCGCGATAAAAGCTATGCAATAGCTTAAAAAAATGAGTAAATAGAAACCACATAGGGGAGAGTTGCTATGAATGGACGACTTAATATTACTATCTTATATCTTGAAATATATGATTTTTAAAAAAACAAAATATTACTTTGTTTCCATTTGTTAAGATCTAAACTTTTGATATTTTAAGTTACGCACGATTTAGAATAATGGTTTTCCTAATAAATTTTAAAAAAGTAATTTTGAGCTGTTGCCTGCTTTGGACCACCGTCGCTTTCATTGGACCACGAAGTAGCAAAATAAATATTAAAAAATCACGGACGTAGGTAACTCGAAATAAAATTAAATGCTCACACGTAGAAACGCAATAAATTTGTTTCAAACTTTAAACTAGTACATGCTGACAGACATGACTAGAATGATACTTACATCGAATTGATCAGAATCCAATTTTTAGTTTTTGACCGCCGTGAACACTGACACACACGTCTCTTCTCGCAGCGAGTCACAGCGTCACTGAGGTTAGAGGGGGGGGGGGGCGTCTGGGACGCGAGCGGCTTGTCTCGACTTGTTTTGGCGTTGCTAGCTGTCATAGTTTTCTATAGTGGTCCAATGAAAGCGCTGGTCCAATGATTGTTACTCTCCCCTATACTGAGTTGAAAATGGATAGCTTTCATAACACTATCTGTTTTTTTTTGTTCAGTCGTAGGTTTTGCTTTGTTTATCAGATGTAAGATTATCCTTTTTTCAAATAATTCAATCGTTAAAAAACCATTCTTTGTCTTAAAAAATGCCTTTACAGTGTTTTATTTAATTTAGGAACTTTTCCAAGGATATCAATATTGCACGCACCGATAAAAGCACATCCTAATGCTTCTGATTGATTTGGAGTATTTATGTAAAGGCCTTAACAAGTAACGATTTTTAAACTGATTATAATGATGATATTGAAGCACTTAATAAAATTGGGCATACTTATTCCACAGATTTGGGCTTAATCTCTCAACCTGAGGGCCATTCTCTTCATTACATCGACTAGCGGACGGAATTAATATTAATCAGATACCTGCGTCATATTTACGACTTCTGGGTTTCGTTTTTAATTTAAAGATCTAAGAGTCTGCGCTTAGTTGGTTACGATCGTGCGCACAATATTTATGGGGTTTATCATTTATCACTTAGGATTATATTCTATTGTAAACTATAAATTTCGACTTACACGTGCTGCTGAGTATTTCTATTTAATTATATTCTCAATTAACACAACACGGCTCTTGACCTTCGCTATAATAGGTGTTTGGTTGTATTGCTTAC
Source organism: Micropterix aruncella (assembly GCA_944548615.1). Classification (NCBI taxonomy): domain Eukaryota; kingdom Metazoa; phylum Arthropoda; class Insecta; order Lepidoptera; family Micropterigidae; genus Micropterix; species Micropterix aruncella. Next base: position 10,839,840 of record OX155964.1, on the reverse strand, counting down.
ATGCTTACCATGTTTATCAATGTCATTTATTTTATGAATGTCGTTATCGTTCTGGATGCCTCTTCCCCTCTTTTCTTGATTTATTTTTTTCACTCTATTCATCCACTGTCCTAGATACCTACCTATTTCAAGATTTGTACCTCAATGATTTCATTTATTTTTATTTTATTATTGTTTAGGAAACATACAGCTGTTACAATAAATTTGGTACAAAATTATTAGATTTCAAAAATAAACCTAATTTCATGTTTCCACTTATTTATTTATTAATGTATTTGTTTATTGACTACTCACTAATCAACATTACAAAAAAAACGAAAGCTAGTAACTATACAAACATAATTTCGATTAAAATACTAGTTACGAGAAGAAATAATTGATTTCTTGTAAATGAAACGGTGAGGGTTGGCAGTAAAAATATTTAAATCTTGTGCCACTGAGTTAATGTTATTTGAGCGTTGCAAAGCACGCGCTAACAAGTTCCACCTCGTAAGGGTAGTGCGCGAGAACGGCTCTACGAAAATTTGACTAAAAACGACCGAGCATGAAGATAATTAATAGGCACGAAAAAATCCACCTTAGCTGGAGTTATCAGTTTTACCTCGAATCAAATTAAAAATATAGGACTTGATCAGCATTTATCTTCTGAGACAGAGAGAATTATTGACAAATATGCCTGTGATAAATGCAGTCGGATATAAAAATGCGTAATATTCGCACTGCTTGAAGTACAAAAATACCAAAAACCACTTCTGTACCTTTTCCAGCATGAGGATATAGGTATTTTCATGCAGAATCCAAATAGCTGCATTCTTTTCCATGCGACTTCTAATAATTGAGTTGTACAACGTGCGCACAACCCGAATATTATTGAAAGTTTGGATTGCTGTGTAACCCTAAAAGCTTGAAATAAGTTTTAGAAGGTTGACTAATGCGTTCTTTGTATTTTAACTCGGAGTCAAAAAATACTCCCAAGTCTATCCACTTAAACTTCAGTCATTCTAGGAAGCACATACCCAGCACTGGGGTCCACTGCACATTTGTTAATATTGAAGCGAAGGTTAGGAACTTGGCTCCGTGCATAACTGCTTCAATATCACGCTGAAAGAGCTAGCAGTTCTTAACACTTTCAGTGTATAAAAATAATAAATTGACATCATCAGCAAACATTAGGATATGTGTCAACTTTACTCAGTTTATTAACAAACGAGTTGAATACAAAAGACCCCAAGTTTGATCCTTGGATAACACCCAATTGAGTGTTTTATAGTTTGGAATAAAAACCGCAAAATATTACGAAAATTTGTGAAAAATTTCAACAGTTTACGAACCCATCAGCAGTAAATGATATTGTCGACAGATCTGTCATTTCGAATGACCTTAGTTGTCATTAAATTATTTGCTTCTCCGTAGTTGGAATCTGGACGATATTTTGGTCGATGTAAATTCTCAAACGCAATTTCAATCTCAGAATTTTCTTGCACATTGGTTGCTTTGGCAGAACAATTAGAGCTGTCAACTACAACAAGCGAACCTGTCACCTCAGGAAGTTTTAACGATATTATATCTCCCGTGAGTTGAGCATAGAAGACTTGGGACGAAAACAGTCCACTGTCTAGTTACGCCAATCACCCGTAAGAGAACGACGCCTTACCGCGAGATAACCAGGTCAATCACCCAGCGGGCCGAACCTTACCTTCAGTTGCAACCAGATTATTCCGGTCTCCCGTTTGGTTACAGATCCTCTCCCTTACGTATAGCGGTGATAAGGTGTCTAACGAATCTATCGCGGACTACGGCATCATTTGCCCGGCTGTTCGCCAGGTATCGGGTACCCGATTGGTCGTTTCAAGAGCAGTTGCCGTAAGGTTAACAACTACCCCCGCTCTATAGGAGACCGATTGGCTGACACCGCACGGTGCGCAAACCGTCCAGGAGCGCCCGAAGGTTGACTCCTAGGGGAATTTGGTCCGCAGGCGAGAGTTCTACTCAGGCTCGCGCTTCTGGGTGGAAGGCCGCCGGATGGGTGTTGACCCGTAAGTTTGACCGACATGAGGCTTAGTGGCCATCTGCAACAGGGCCCATTAGCTTCCGTTTTGGCAGGACACCGACCATATTTTGAACGTACTTCACTTACTTGCGCGTATTGTTGCTGCCTTCTTTTATGGACTACCTTCGAAGACCCGAAGCCAGTCCCATACATTGATTTGTAAGCATTCGCCGCGGTGTCGATAATTGATGTTATATTATAAAGCGTCAGCTGTAGGTAGATGTGTCGGCCGGTGAGTTGTTCGTTGGGAATTTTAATAAAGATGATTGATGAGAGGCGTCGCTCGCGCACGAGCGGCCGAACCGATCACCTCAAAGGATCTAATTATCACATCCTTGACGGGGCTCGATTTCAATTTTCGATATAAAGCGGCTAACTAATCAAATTTCCCTTTTGAACGACTCGCCTTTGAACGTTTTACAACCGCCCAGAGTAAATTAATAATGCCGAAACCTGACAAACGAATTTCGAAGCGAATACGAAAACCTCAGACCTGCTCGTGTGATTGCTTCATTGATATTTATTGTAGTTTTTAAATATCATTTTGGCAATCTTTTACACTTTGAATTCTCTCTAATCCTTCTTGAACTTAAATAATAGTTCAATATGAATTAAAGTCAAATTAAATTTATATAAACTATTACCTACTTATTTTGAAAGGAAGTAAGTATGTAGGTAGGTACCTACTTGAGATTAGACAACATAGAAACCCTAAAAACAACAATTCGTAGTATCACCTTTACAGCAATATTACGAATTATATAAGTTTAATTTCCATACATATTACTAGATAAAAGCAGTGGCGTAACTACAAAATTGTCCCCCGGTGCAAAATATAACAAAAGGTAATGAAGGTAAGTAGGTCCCCTACCCCTACTTACCTTCATTATGGCATATAGGAAGTAATTTCTATATACCTAGCTACTTTACATATTTATATAGCAGCTACATTATAAATCGAAGTATTCATTTAGGGGCATTGCCTCAAACCTGTTTCGGAATCAAAAACGAACGTTCAGCTGTTGACACATGACAGGAATAGTTAGAAATAATATTAGTAACGCATAAACGTCGGCAAATTTAACTCTCATAGCATTTTCTTTTATAATAACTGATTCAGCAATATCAAAATTTCAATTTCACTTGTTAAGGATTTAATACAAAGTAATAATTGTAATGCGTGTGACTCCGAAAGGTCGCTCTAAAATTGTTTTTCTACTTTGTTGCATGTGTCACAATTCTGGTTTTGCTCATATTGGGCCCCCTATCTACCATGGGCCCCGGTGCGCCGCACCGGCTGCACCGGCTTAGTTACGCCACTGTATAAAAGTCTAAAGTGCACTTTGATTATAGTCGCATTTTGTAAAACTCCTGAATGCTATGAGAACAACGACTATATTTTTACTGGTCTATTTTTTTAACGCATTTAAAACATTTATTGCCAAACGTAGCCATTTAGTCTAAAATGGCTGCGTTTTTGAGGTTAAATGGCTACGTTAAAAGGGAATAGAATATAGCTAAAGGTAAAAGAACATATTAAATGAATTGCTACCTTTCTAGAGCGTATACATATTATATAAAACTTTATGAAGATTTTGTGAGTTTTTTTTGAGAATTTTCAGCTCAATTTTACTAAAATTTTATATAATCTGAAAGATTTTAACTTTCAGAATATTTAAAATAAACATTTTTACATATTCAGAATCAGGAGCCCTTTCTGCATGTACTAATTTTTAGTGACATAAAAATACTTTAGGAAGTCGGAGAACTAGTTGTTGGAAAAGAAAGTAACTTAATTTTTCATAGGATGTTCTAATGAAAAACAAAGTCAAGGCATATTTCTAGTGAAGTAAAAAGTAAGTGAGTGCTGTTTACCTACTTTGTTTTTGCATAGAAAATATATTTACTTCATTTTTACCTAGATTTTCTGTAAAGTTTTATATAGTCATTTTTAAGTTAACCAATAACCTAGTTTAAAGGGTTATATAAAAAAATATAAATTTACGTTCAAAGCGAAAACTGCACCTTTAATAAAACGTACTAAAAGTTGAATTATTGCGTTTGTATCCCAAATAAAGACACGATTGTGTCACCCCAAGATCTTCCCGGCAAGTAGCCAAGGACTGTTTCATATGAATAGTATTACACTCTCCCCCCCCCCCTCCCAAAAGCGAATGTGTTTTCGTCCGAAATTTTACATTTTCATAGTACTTGGGTAACTATAGCGGTATAGGAATCCACGGAATTCGTTCGAAACTTCATACATTCTGAGTACTTGGTTATCTATTAAAGCACTCTAGATAAGACGGGCTAGGAACCTACGCAGGAAAATAATATCGGAAGAAGAAGAATATTTTAGTCCGAAACTTTATGCATCCTGAGTACCTACCTGATCTATTTTCTAAGTTAAAGCACTGTAGATAAGGCGGGATAGGGACTCATGGAAGGAAGGGACGCAATATAGGAAGAAGAAGAATATTTTCGTCCGAAACTTTATACGTAACTGTACTTGGGTATCTTTTAAAACTCAAATATTTTCGACCCCCCCCCCCCCCACCCCGACAGAAGTTCTAGTATGTTTGTAGTATTTCCGTGGTATTAAATTGACTATTATCCAATATGGTTCGTTTATCGGCTAGCTGCGGGGGGTTCGACGTTATTATTTGATTAAAATGTATGTCGGTTGTTTACTTTGTGTCGTATGTATAGGAGATATTGCAATCAAAACAATGTGGTTTCGACCCTACGATGCATATACGTACAGAATTTCATGTCTCTAAGTCCATCGAGATTTAAGTATGACTAGCGCGCCTGGTGGACCGATTTCATCCACAATCTTTTCAACTCTTGCCATGACCAAGTGATGCATGCATACTAAATTTCAGCTCTATCGGATTAAGCGTTCCGGCGCTATCGTAACGGAATACACCCAGAGAGACACAAGACACACAAAAGTACGTCCACAATATTTTCCTGGCCAGGAAAGCAAAATTCGAAGGGAATAGCTAAACAATTCGAAGGTAAAAAATTCGAAGGGAACGGCTAAATAATAACATAAAACAATTTCTTTGAAATAGGTTTAATGAATATATGTTTTTATAGATATTATAAACAGAATACTGCATAGATCGTTTTGTTTGAATCTACAAACACTTGAATCTATTAATTATGTAAGCTAATAAATTGTATGCGAGTAATTATATAAGCTAATAAATTTTAAGCGATTCACGGTCTGTAAAGAAAATTTTTACAAAAATATTACTAAACAATCAAAATTTATTTAATGACATATTGGGCTCGATTGCGTTTCTTCGTGAACTAAAATCGGAAATTAGTCCGTGTGAACGAGACAGGGCAATACGCTAGAGCGGGGTGTAAGATGACCGGTTGTCACTTTTTCGCATTAAAACTGCCCGCCAAGGTCAAATCTTACACCGCACGAAATATGCTCGAATTAATTCGGACGAGTATAAGTTCGGCAGGTGGTATTTATCGACGATCATTCGTATCATATTCCGCTCTAACGTATTGCTCTGTCTCGTTCGCTTGGACTAATTTTAGTTTTAGTTCACAAAGAAACGCAATCGGGCCCATTATGTACCTTTAAAATTTGTTGAAACGACTCCTGTAAAATTTTATGAAAAGCAGACAGTTTGTTTTAAGGTAGTTTTTAAGGAAGTTTTAATGTGTCTTGGTAATGTGAGGGACCACCCCTCACTAGACTCCAGGTTGTGCAGTGTGAGGTGGTGGTGTCAACTTGCGGGTTATCTCCGTATTAAAAGGCGATTTTGAGTGAATCAGAAGGTATTTATTGAATTGATTGAGAGTTCGATATTGCCAGTTGTAACGCTTCCCGAATAGGTAATATTGACGCGGGTGAAGTGACTCGCGGGATGAATGAATTTACGAGGACGTGAGGATAAGGATTTTACTTGTGCTCCTAGTATCTCGTACTGGGCACTGCTCGAGTCTGTGGGGATGCAGACTGATGCTGACTCGTTGAGCGACCTCGTAAGATGGGTACCGAGTATGCCGTAGCAACCTTGGAGAGGTGATCACTCGAGGAATGATACTTTGGTTGCGTTTTCGCCGGTTTATATAGGCCGGGAAATGATGCAATCCAAAATATTCCGAGTAAAAGTATTGTTTCATCGTGCTGATTCATCGCTGCACGAGTCAAAACAATAGCTGAATTGTGTCAGTGTATTCCACTGGAAATCAATGCATTTGTTGATTGCATGTGACGGTACTTAAGGGCCGTTACAATACATCGTGTAATTATGATTTTCAGCAGTCATTTTTATTTTTATGAAATTTGGTATTCTACAAGCTTTTATTTATCTTGCAATGTTTGTTTATGTCAAATCTTGCAAGCTGACTTAGAACCATCTCTTATTATCGTATGAAGTTGAAATTTTACACGTTGGTTCAGTTCCGATGAAAATGCATTTTTATGGTGAGTATGATCTGATTCTACAACCAGGATCAGCTTCCGACGAGGCTACTCTTCCACGGTTAACAGCACAGACACACGATTTTGTACACGCATTCATAATAATTTCACCATGAGATGGCTGCTGCACCCAGGGTTGGCTCACGACGAAGGGGCTCCCCAACGGTCAATAGCACAAAAATATTTTTTTTGTATACGCATTCAATTATGATAGCTCGTTCTAATTTTCACCGCGACAAGTATGCTGTTGGCTTCCAACAAGAGAAATCCACAACGGCCGACAGCAAAGAAAAGAAATTTTGTATACGCACGCAATTATGATAGCCCGTTCTCAGTATCATCGCGACGGCTCGTGACAGATTTTTTATAAAAGCTTGTTTTTTAAAATCCGTTTTTACTATTAACTTATTTAAACCTCATTGCAATAAAATAGCCTCGCAGACACTACCAACTATCAGGCCCGGGGCTAGGTTTTTAGCACCCTGGGCTATACTCAACTCGGCGCCCCCTCCCCCATACATAATATTAGCTTAAGCAAATTAGCAAGTTACATTGTCGGCTGCCACCAACTTCTGCTATTTTTAGCATTGTTTTAGTTAACCCCTCAAATGAATGGCGATTAGCTCGGGTTGCCTACGGCAAAATGTATATAAATTTATATTTACATTTACATTTACATTTACATAGAGCGGGGTTTACTATAGAGCTATAGCATTACTATAGAGCGGATTACTATAAAGCGGCGCACATTTACATTTATATTTACATTTATATACATTTTGTATACATTTTGCCAAGGCATCCCTTAAGGGACGCCTCACATTTGAGGGGTTAACAGTATTGAATTGCACAACCATGAGAATGTAATAATATGGATAGTAAAACAGCGTTTAGTTTAGTTACAGGTTTAACAACGTTAAATATACAAGCAGAAATATACAACACAAAATGTTTGTTAACTCAGATGACGATTGTAACATAACATTTTCTCATCAATAAAATGTAATGTATAACCTAATAAAGTTTATTTATCTATTTATTTATTATTTATTTACATAATGAAGCAAGATTATTTAAAATTTAATATAAGTAACAACATGACACTCAGTCTTCAGTAATGGTTTTTTTCTAGCCTTCATTTTTGCACCATTATTTATAACATCGGAAAAGTTTGTGTTCATTGTATGTCCCGTTCACAGCACAGTAACATCAACGTATTCAATTTACTCTCAAGAAGAGTTGACCTTTTAGCTCTTGATAAGACAGAAAATCCCCTTTCTGCTGTACAGTTTGTGACAGGTAGTGTCAGGAAGATTCTTAGTGCGCCGCTACCCCGCCCGAGCCCAAAGTTACTGGCCCCAGGCTTGCATGCTTGGGGGCGGGGGGCGGCGTGCCGGCGCCCGGCGGGGCAGTGCAGTCACACGCAAAAATTAAATACAATGGAATCTTCTGCTTCATTCGCCTACAAATAAATTGATTTATTACCAAGAAGGAAAAATATTTTTTTTTGATAAAAATGCCCACCTTTAAATAAAAAAAATAACATATATTGCCGCTCCCTAGAGAGTGCCGCCCTGGGCTATAGCCCAGTCGGCCCATTTACAACCCTGGGCCTGCCAACTATGTATACATATCCCATCGGATTGATGAAATATTCCAATTACACATTGGAGTGGGTAAATAATAAATGAAGTGATCAATTCAGAGTGAATATAATAAGGCGGTCGGTGGAGTGAGCAAGTGGGCAAGTGGGCAAACGGGCAAGGTGCGAATGGAATAAATAAGCGAGGCGGTATTTGACGTATTGTGGGCGCGGGCGCCCTGCTGCGTCGGCCAGCGACGACAAAGACGCTCATTCCTTGAGGTAGACCAGGTGCCCACGGACGAACCATTCTGATACCAAATCAACCTATCACACGTTCGAACACCTTCGCAGTTCGGACACGCCGACGAGCAGCACTAATTCCGCAATTTCGCAGATTTCTTATTATCCTAATTTCAGGCCTCAAGTATTCTAAACCTTACGCTTGGCGGTTTTTGATGAGATGTAACCATTTCTTTATTCTGGAAGTAAACACAACAGGACACAATTACATTGTACGCATTAATTGGAAATTTAGGTTGTTTTAAAAGGTTTTGAAAGGTTTGAATAAGTAAATGGGCCTCAAACTTAGCTTCTTTTCATTAAATACACTTGGAGTTTATATCGTCCACTGTTATATGGATAACTAATTAGATATCACGAACAATATTCAGCACAAAATTGAATTTATATCTTCTTCTTTAGTATGCACCGGTATTTTTTTCGGAAAACTCGTTGGTTTTCTTAATCTAGACGTCACAATAAGTGAGATTTTCTTACTTTTTCGCTTAAATTCTAAGGCCATTTTAGTTTATAAAGCGGGGATGTAGGCATAATTTCAGAACTTTAGAATATTATGACAAACATACTTTCATTCTTATATTTCTTTCATTCTATCAGTAAACACTTCCATTTTATAATATTTGAATATTATTTAATGTGAGTGGTTTTTTGAAGAAAAGAAATATGTTTTTTTCTTTGTAAAAAATGGAGAAAATCTTACTTATTTTGACGTCCAGGTAAGAAAATAATAGAGTTTTTGAATAAAATACTGGCGTAAAATAAAAAAGAACACGTGAATTTAATTTTTTGCTGAATATTTTTTTGTGATATATAATTAATTGCCCATATATTACTGCATGCAATAAACTCCAAGCGTAATCGAAGAAAATAGGAACAAAGAGACAAAAATTCGCTTGCATGATTATCAACTCAATATGAAAAGATTATCAACTCTGCCCTCTGTCGGCTTAAAAACGTAGGCTATGGTGAGGATTTCTCTACGCAATTTAAGGGAATTATAGCCAGTAAGGAATGCAGGAAAAGGGAAATTCGTAAATGTAAAATATAAATAAATAAATGCCTTCTGCATTTCCCTTTGCAGAAGTATTTTCCTATTACTCCTAGGAAAATACTTATTTTTTCTAGTACTCAGCTTCATATGGATAAAGAAGTATGCAGAGCTGACTGCCAACCTTCACTATAGTTGGAGAGGCAAACAAAGAAAAATAATGCCTATTAAAAAACTAGTAGGGTATCATATATCAATAAGAATAGTATCTGTATTGCTTAAAATGTACCAAATGTAAGAACTATTTTTGGATTTCTTCCAACATAGCGATATATCTTCACATGGATTCTATATAACTGTATTCGTTTCCAATCTACGAGTACTTCTCACAATTGAATTATACAATGTATGCATAAACCGGACATTGTGAATATGATTTTACGTTTACAGTTACATTTTCGTCGTGTCCAATTGACGGCTAAAGACCACTCTTGGACGTGTCAAAATAATTGGGTTAGGTAGTAAGTCTCGTTACTACTCTTTACTGAACATACATAGGTAGTCAAAAATTAACTACTAGATTGTCAAACTATAAATATAAATAATCAAAATAGAAGCCTAATATTTGAAGTAGATAGTAATTCGAAAAGATACGTAGTAAAATTATTCATCGTTATATTCAAATTGTCAGTAAAATGTTAAATAATCAAATTAAATCTACGTTATGCATTTTAAACTAAAAGTACAGATAAAAGACCATAAAAATAATCAGACAATAAGGCTCTACTTTTTAAGTAATTTAAATGGGGACAATGTTTGAAAAATCATGGCCCTCAAATTCGGCCACATTATAGAAAGGGTGGCCTATCAGCATCTCCTTGATGTTTTTTTTTAAATGTATGTCCTCCAGCTGTATAAATTTTGTAGGGAGTAGATTATAGAATTTAATGCTAAGGTACAAGTAGCTTTTCTGTACTTTTGCCAGTCGTATTCGGGGTATGCGTAAAAGGGAGCTACCGCGGGTATGACGCGAGTGAATGTCTGCATTAATTGCAGTTTCTGCGAGGTTCTGTCTAGCATACATTAGACACTGGTATATGAACGCTGAATACATAGTCATTACCCTGGCCTTGCTGAAATATTTTTTGCATGAGGTCCTAGTCGTTTAAGTTTAAGAGTAACGAATCCTAGCAGCTTAAAAGAGGACCTGGTCAAATCAGTGACGTGCTCCTTGAACGGAAGCTGAGTAACAAAGAGAACTACTAGATCCTTCGCAACTCTAGCAAGCACACCACCAGCGATGGAGCAATCATACATCCCAGGTGCGTTCGATCTAGTGTACGTCATCACTGAACATTTAGATATATTGAACGAGATTCAAAGAGGTATTCAAATGTCGAGATTCAAAGAGATTCAAATGGTATTTCCCACATAAAGCTATTCAATATTTGAACCAGGAACAGGCATATACGAGTGATACACTGGGATTGTTACCTTATGGCATGTTTTAACCACTGGAATGCCATTACCACCGATCAGTGGTTTTCCCGTCAATACAATTCGCAGGCGGCTGATTTCCGTATTTATACAATTATGCAACAAGCCACCGTTATACACTAGTATGCGTGCACTACCCACCCGGTAGCGAACGGTTTCGTGCAGCTTGGGCCACAAGATCAATTTTGTTCTCGGATCGACTCAACTCACGATTCAGCTCCTATTCAGAAGCCTCCTCGTGCGGAAGGCTACCCCGGGTAAGACTCTCGCATCTCAGGCCTCACAGCTGGTGTACCGGTTTCTCCTGGCGGGACTGCATCCCGGCGCTACTGGACGGTTTGCGCACCGTTCGGCGACCTCAATCGGTTGTGCACTCTAATTGTTGAAAGAGTCTGGAGACTCAGGAAATATATTATCTCCTAAGCAGCGGGATGGATGTTGTCCTGTTATCGTGCTACTCTTGAAATGACCTTGAGCCACTCGATCCCGTATGGCACTACGGGTAAAGGACGCCCAGGTCCGCGAAAAATTCGAATTGAATAACCTCTGTAATACAATAGGTAGAGGCCGCGTAAGCGACTTCGGACCCGTAACCAGTCGGGGGGTATCCTGAACGTTAGCTCCGGACGGATACATCCTGCCAAAACTGGTAGTTAAGGGGCGAGGCTGGTACCTTTCCTGGTGCCTCGCCGTAAGGCATTGGCCTCTAACGGGCTTGTTGAAGGAGCTAGACAGTATATTACCTTGTCTCTAAGTCTTCTACGTTCATCCCACGGCTGAAAGAACGATCACAAATCGTTATACCAGCCTGGGGTGACGGGTTCGCCCGTTGTAGTCGACACCTACTGCACTACCACCCCTTACAAAGAAAGTCTCGAGAGTTGAAAACATGCCGTCGTGAATTTCATTCATATGGCTGGCTCTCTAAGCGTTATGGGCTGGTAAAGGGGTAGCTTTTTATACAAGACGCCAATACAAATTACTATCCAATAAAAAATGCGTAAATGTAGAAGTAAGTGCAATGAGTGGTACAATGGGTAAGAAGTTCGAAAAAAATATCTCTCAAGGTACACGACTCCATCGTTGTACAAAAGGCTCAATTCCATATCATAACACGCCTCGGCAATACAAAAGAAAAATGACGCAATTTTATCCATTTGAAAATGACAATATATCAAGTCACTTTAATTATTAAATATGTGTTATAATTTTATGAGACGTGGGAGAAGGAGAAAGATGCTGGGAAACCAGAGAAAAACGAGGAGTATCGATACAGGTGTATTGGACAATTCGGTCGATTGCGTTTGTGTCGAAGTCTAGTAATCTTTCTAGAATAAGCCCCCTCCCCCCCCTTTATCCGGTTAAATTTCATATCCATTTTTCGACAATCTGGTTCGGTTTGCCGGCTATATATCGGATAAAATTGCTATATTTGTCAATCGTAGTCGTTACAAAAAAAACTATATGTGAAGACTAAAAGGATAGTGTTTTGTAACATGTGAAATACATTTGTCTGCTACTTTTACGAACACTGATTGGCATGTCCACTTCAGTTTAATAAGGTAATAGTAAAAACGTATTTTTAAAAACAAGCTAAAAGCTTGTTATATTCTCTGTCTCGAGCCAACCCTAGGTGTAGCAGCAGCCATGTCATAGTGGAACTTACAACGGGCTATCATAATTGAATGCTATACGGAATTTCGTGTTTGTGCTGTTGGCCGTTGAGGAATCCCCTCGTAGAAGAGTAGCTTCGTCGAAAGCTGATTCAGGGTGTAGAATCGGGTCAAGCTCACCATAAAAATGCATTGTCCTTTGAACTGAGCCAACAAGTAAAATTTTAACTTTATAATCCCACTTCCTCTTATGGAGAAATTTTACAAAATTGCAAAATTAGCAAAATTTGACCTAAGTAAACTAACATACATACTAACAAACATTGCAAGGTAAATAAAATTGTAATAATTGTATAATTCGACAAAATTTTTGTATCTCCTTAATCTCTGTTAGATGTTATTTACAATTCAATTCTAATTTTACATTCTTACATTTCACATTTATTTTTATTTTTTTACTTTGTTGGATGTTAGATATATTCGATTTTCGCGACTTAGCTACAGACTAGCTAGCTAAGACTTTCGCGACTTAGCTATTGTGTAAATTACAACCAACTACCGCCAACTTTCTTTCTTTAGGATTGGCAGGTGGAATGAGTGAGTAGTGTGTGCTTACAAATCATGTTTCCAACACTTGTTGACGTTCTCAATAATATTCGTTATATCATTATAACGTTTGTATTCGTTATATCACTAATGTTTTTGATCAATAGTAAATCATGAAATATATTCAATTTATGTCCTTTTTTAAAAAAATCAATATTTACCGGATTTGCATTACGGCGATATTTTTGTTTATTTATTTATTTTATTATTTTTTAAGAATTGTTTTGTGTTCTTTTGAAGAAATTAAAGCGTTCAAATTTATTTTCAGGAAAAGTTGAAGAGTGTATACAAATATTTCACAGTAATATAAAATTTAAGACTATCGCGATCGTTTGACATTATAAATAGGTTCATTTACCGCGTGAACTATGGTAGCACCCGACGTTTCGGCAATGTTCGTTTATAAACCTATTTAAAACAAAATTAAGGGTGTTCAAAATTAAGTTTTTCATGCGTCATAAACCAATAACACGTCTGTATACTTTATCGTAAATCGATTTGTACTTTCAAATCACATTTAATCAGAGAAAATAGTTTTGTCCTTACAAATCGGTGATACGGTGAGGCGTTGGAAGCAACTAGAGCTGTCAACTATAATATAACGGGCGAACCAGTCACCTCAGAAAGTTTTATAGATATTTAATCGTTCTGTCTACCGTGAGGTGAGTGTAGGAGACTTGGAACGAAAACAGCCCACTGTCTAGTTACGCCACTCGCCCGTGAGAAGCCAACGTCTTACTGTGAGATAACCAGGTAAAACATCCAGCAGGTCGACACTCGCACCCTTACTTTCAGTTGCAACCAGATTACTCCAGTCTTCCGACTGGTTACAGGTTCGAGCTCGCTTGTGCGGTCCTCTCCTTTACGTAGCGATGATACGGTGTCTACCGAATCTATTGCGGACCTCGGCATCCTTTCCCGGCTTTTTACCCGTTATCGGGTAGCCAAATTGGCGTTTCTAGAGCAGTTGCCGTAAGGTTAACAACCACACCCGCTCTTTAGGAAACAGTACTGTTTTCAAACTCCCCCGGAATGTCAGTCGGAATGAAGAATTGATTGTTTGATGCCGCACGGTGCCCAAACCGTCCAGGAGCGCCCGAAGGACGATTTCTAGGGTAACTGGCCTGCAGTCTTCTTCTTTTGTTTCTTCAACTTCTGCGTGGAGGCTACCAGATGGGTGTTGACCCGTGAGTTAGGCTGATCCGACACATAGATCTTAGTGGCCTAACTGCAACAGAGTCCATTAGCTCCCAGGCAACTGCCTGCCTGAGGCGTTGGCTGCCAGTCGCCTACCATCAACTCAACCCCTTCCCTTCCCCCCCCCCCCCCTTAAAAACCACAGTGTTCCCATCTCGATTGCCTTATAGAGTAGGCCCCACCTAAGATGTGTTCTACCGCTGCACTCGCGGTAAGTAAGTATAGTGTGCCGCGGATGCGACACAACGGACGGCATAATATCACCATAAATATTGGTTAAGAACGACCGGACCGTAATCTTCAGGAGTACGTCAAGAGACGACCATTAAGAAGCTGGTAACGAGTTGGTAAGAGGCGACCGCGCCTGCCTTGCGCCTTTATGTCTTCATCTCCGCACTCTCGGCTCGAATCGGCTACAATCGCCTATTCTCGCCTCGGTTCGCCGGAAGCCGCGCTTCGATATTATCACTTCCACTATTTTCTGTTGAGGAAATTCTTTCAGTTCATCCCACTTCTGTCAACAATTTATTTATTATTATTAAATATACGTATTATTATTAGGTATTGTTTTGTTTTAAATTGTTTTCTTTAATACCAGTTACAAATGGACATGTGACATCATCTATCAAATAAAATAAATGAAATACACAGCATACTCTGCTATGTTACTCCGGCATTGTTAAATTATAATTAGCTGTTGGTTTTCCTGAAAATAAATAAATAAATAAATAAATAAATACCATTGAGCGAAGTCAAGCAAAATTTAGATAGGTAGGATAAAAGAGGATCTCTGGGAATTACAACCCATAAACCAAGTTAAAAACGCGTTTCTAAATGGCCACACAATTCGCTTTCTCAAATATCTTTTTCCTTTTACCAATCCAATCCATTTTTCTGCCATTTAATTTTTTGGTTAAGAAAAGATCATTTTGGCTTATTCAATAGATGTAAATCATACATAATGGAAAGATCTCTCTATGTAAAATATTTATTGCTATTACAACTGATCTCAATTATGAGCCGTTTCGTATCCTATTAAATATGGCTGATTACCGATGTTGCATAGAGCACCTAACACAGTCAGGCATTGCATTTTTAAGCGCCCTACCTTTGGGTTATTATTCAAAAAGTAGGTAAATCCTTGTTTTTTTTAACACGCCTTTATTAGGTCGACCTGTATGTAACTAACTATGTAATGGAATCTAAGGTAACTAATTTAACCATCTTCCAAGGATCGTGGCGTCATGAAAATTGGCAGCTGTATGTAGTTCTGATGACAATACAATAATATGGTACTGTCGAACTGATCTGATGATGGAGTCGGAAGATATGAACTGGAACTTCATGATGGAACATCGTACCATAGCTGTGTTTGACTTGTTAGAAAAGTCTTGGAATGAACTTTCACCACGATTAGGTTTCAAGGTCTGATGATGTGGTTTTTACGTGCATTTGTAAAAGCGAGTTTTTAGTGTTTTTTTTAACTATTTATTTCATTACATTTCTCAATAACAATACTTTTTCAAATATACAGCGGACACAGACAAAAAATATAGCGGTTTATATAAGCTGTTTTTATCTTGCGATATTACATAAATTTCTACATATGTATATAATTTTTATATATTTTACTGTATATTTTTCTATATGACACTATAGCGGACTTACCACGTAGGTACGTTCGTATAGTTTAATGTTCATGAACAATTCTCATATTCATCAAGAATATCCATAACGATTGGGAATTGTTCTCGGAACACCCAAGCACTGACATTGTTCCGTCCTAAGCATTGACGGTAGTTTAGTTGTCTCATAAATCGTTTTGGATCGTCAATGCAAATAATATATTTTAAATAAATAACTGCCATGGGTTTTTAGTGTAATTAGCCATATTTAAGATGATTCCGAATTTATTAACTCCGAAACTGCTCATAATTGAGGTAACTTGTAGTAGTCATAAATATTATAGATAAATACGTTTTTGTTGTTAGAGAGGTGAGCCCAGCAACCATATGTTTTTGCCCATTGTTCTTTCCTTTAAAGAACGTCAACTTTATTGGTAAGGACCTAATATTTTAATCAAAGCGTATGCATCTGCCTTTGATATTCCACTTACTTGATTTGTCAGTCTGTGTCTCTCCACTGCTGGATATATATATATATATATATATATATATATATATATATATATATATATATATATATATATATATATATATATATATATATATATATATATATATATATATATATATATATACATATATATATATATATAGGACCTCTCTTAAGACTCGCCACGCTGACCGGTCCTCTGTCTTCCTCATCTGGTCGATTTCCGCTATCTTGCTCGTCACTATTCACCGGACTGGAAGGAGCCCTACACTGCGTTTCCCGGTGCGCGGTCTCCATTCGAGGAAATTTCGTCACCTTAGCGGTTGTCGGTTCTTCGGCATATGTGACGGCTTGCTTATCTTCTGAGCCTTGAACACCAATTTGGTTCCCCGGCGGATTCCTTTATTCCGGAGCAAATCGCGCGGAGGGAATCGGAGCATAGCTTTTTCTATATCTCCCTGAGCAACTCTAAATTTTTGGACGAATCCCACAGTCAAGATCCAAGGTTCCGCACCGGCAAGGCAAAACGCACAGATTGTATATACCTTGGTCTTCAAGTGTGTCGGTATATGAGGTTTGAAAATGCGGCGAAGTTTTCCAAACTACATAATATTGACAATGTACAAATAATTCATTACTTAAGTCAAACTCAGTAACTTCAGTAACTCGGTAGTAATTGGTAAATTATGCACACCAGAGAGTAAAAATTAATTACTAAATAATGCAATCGCAATTGCAATTATGCAATATTTCATTTTATTAATAGTATTTATCAACAAAAAAAATATATTTTTAAGGAAATGGATATGATTTGAAATAATAATATTAGGGTCTAAATAATTCAACCTTAGTTCTGAAATTAAATAATGTAAAAATCTTACAATACAAAATTATTAAAAAAATCGATTGTTTCACCCCAACTTTTTCCCGGCAAGCAGACAAACCCCCACGAGCCTAACCCCTAAACACCCCCCCCCCCTCCCAACCCCACCCTCTCCCCCTACTGTGTACCAAATTTCAAGTCTGTAAGTTCAATATTTATAGATTGAAGTATGTCTAGCGCGCCCCTTGGTTGACCGATTTCAACCACAATCTTTTGAACTCTTGCCATGACAAATTTCAGCTCAATCGGACGAAGCTTTTGGGCGCTATCGTGGAGGAATACACACAAAGTTAGTCCTAATCGCAAATTTTATTGTAAGAATGTATGGTACATACCTTATCTTATACTTAACCAAATCCTGTCACAAATCAACAGAATTCGATATTCAACGTTTTTTTTTCAATTGGCTACTTTATATGCAAATTCGCAACTTATCAGATATAATTTTGCATAATATTCAATTAGACAGAGAATTAATTATAAGATTGCATAATTAAAGCGAATAAACGACGATTCACGCGCGCGAAAATATGCGAACAGCAATAAATAATATTATGCTTTTTTTTTTGGAAACCTATACTTGATTTCCGTACGTGGATAGAAAAGTATATATAAGAGAAATAGTATTAAAAAGTAAGCACTGTTTGACACTGCATCCTCGTTATGATTCACGCGAGTGCTATTGTGCCGATGAGGCTTTTGGGCCCCTAAATTCTTGATGATTATGTGAGCTGCGAGAATCTAAATAAATATATCACAAATTAAAATGATACGTTTGTAGTATCACCGCTGACAATCGTAATCTGTGGCAGGCAGGTATTTCGATATCTCGTACAGGGTCGGATTTCGAATTTGTTGTTATTTTTTTTATTATTGAACAATTTATTGAATTTATTATGTTTATTATTTGTTGAGAGTAAATGTCTTCTTCTTCTTCTTCCTCAGCCTGGTTTGGTCCACTTCTGGACGTAGACCTCTTCGTTCTTCTTCCATGTCTATCTGTCAGCTGCTGCCCTCATCCAGTTGGTCCCTGCTGCTTTTCTGATGTTGTCCAGACATTGTAGTTGTGGTCTCGCTACGCCTCGCTTTGTGGTTCTTGGTCTCCACTGGACAAGCCTCTTCGGCCACTTCGCGTCATCCTGCCCTTCGACGTGACCAGCCCAGCGCCACCTCAGTCTGGCGATACGTTTCATGACATCTATCACCCCTGTGCGCCGTCGTATCTCTTCATTGCGCACTCTGTCGCGGAGACTGATGTCCAGCATTGCTCTCTCCATGGCCCTTTGGCATACGCTGAGGCGTTTGGCACTGCTCTGCGTTAGAGGCACTGTTTCAAGGCCGTACGTTGCTACTGGCAGCACGCATGTCTTATAAACTTTCCGCTTTAGGTTGATGGGCATCGCTGGGTCTCTCAGGATGTAGGCAAGGTTTCCGAAGGCCACCCAAGTCAATCCCACGCGTCTGACAACTTCTGTTCGTTGGCAGTAAATGTCAACTTATAGTAATTTTATGTCGTTTGCTCTATTTTCTTGGCGCTTCATCTCTAAATAATATATGAAAATGTCGATATATGATATGAAAATAATCTTTTAAATTGTTAAATTTTTGAAATCCACCTCTCGCTTCCTCGCCTTAAAAGTCGCAAATACATGGGATAGAGGAAGTGTTTAGCTGTGTTTTTAGATTTGGCTAAAGCTTTTGACACTGTCTCTCATTTCATACTTGTAATCAAATTAAAGAATCTCAGTATAAGTGAAACGACTCTCAACCGGTTCTAGGACTACCTTCTCTACTTCTAGGATTATTTTAATTTGTGGTTTTAGTAAGTACCTACATCTTAAAAATGATTTGAGATCGCCAGTACTAAAATGTTGCCTATCGACATGTCCTAAAAGCAATAATGAAGAACTGTATGTAAGTGGTGATATATTTGGATATTGTAAAAACGGACTAATAGACTGTAATTTAAATTATACCTAGATATTAAGTTTCTACAATATGTTCTACTAGATTTTTTGGAAATAAATTGAAATTAAAATTGTAAGAAAAAAAAATTATATTAAATTAGGAGTACTTCAAGGGACTGTCTTTGGACCAATATAGTTTCTCATTTATATAAATGAGCTCACAAAATGGCAATTTCGGGGAAGAGAAGTCAAGACAGGGAAATATTTTTTAAAGTGACCTTTTTTATTCAAAATTGTCGTGCATTTGTTTCGATAGCCGTCTTTTTGATTTGATGCTATATTCTACTGTTTTTTATTTAATCTTTTCCTCGAAAGTTCCAAACCAAGGCGAATTCTCCAAACATTGGAATGGGTTTCTTTTATTTGCTCTTTAAATGTAACAACTTTAATATATAAATATTTCGAGTATCTGATCTTGAAATTGACATTCTGATCTCCAGGATGAGCAATAACGGTCGCTTTTTTTAACCTCATCATATTTGTTATTTAAAACCGATTAAGGAAATCGTTTCTTTTTCGTTTAATCAAAACAATATTCGAAAATTATTATTATATTTTAAAAATAAATAGGATCAACCGCAGATATGTACGGTCTGAAGTGATAGTCTAGTTGAAGGGAAGAAACAAAAAAAAGAATGATCCAGATATAATCGTTCCTATTTCCTTTACTTTCGATGGATCCAATTCAAAGAATCGAATTAGTGAATCAACCCATTTGGAAGGAGATTCTTATTGATTTCAAAATAGATCCGTATTAATAAGTGGTATAGGGGTCTAATTTATATACTGATCTAGTTCGTTTCTCGTATGTGGGCGATAGCGCCCAAACGCTTTATCCGATTGAGCTGAAATTTGGCATGCAGGCATCATTTGGACATAGCAATAGTTTAAAAGATTGTGGCTGAAATCGGTCCACCAGAGGGCGCGCTGTACTTCATACTTCAATTTCGAAACATTGGACTTAGAGACTTGACATTTGGAACACAGAGGCCTTGTCGGGCCGAAATCACATCGTGAAATTTTGGTCGGAATATCTCATATAAAAGCGACACAAATGATATTTAAAGTCCGCCGCATATTAGTTAAATAGCAAGGCTCTTAAAAGCGCCAATGCTTGCGATGCGTGGCTCGTTCGAAATTTGAATTTTAAGGCTCGCGGCGACCTGCATTTGCAATTTGATTTTTAAATTAAATGATTTTTTAATTCAAATTTTCATTGCGTTGCGTCGCACATAAATAGGAATTTTCACCAACTGCTCATCAAATTTATTTATGAAGTGAATATTCAGATGAAATAAGTCTCTGGCTACTTGCCGGGAAAGTCTTGGGGAGACATAAACATTTTTTTACACGACTGCCCAACAAAAAAGGAGAGTAGGTAATTTGTTCAGGGTTCATTTGTGTTTGCTTTCCGTTTTAAACTTCTAAACGCTTAAACGTTATGATATTGTTAGAACTGTTATGTTATCCCAAGTATCATAGAGTACCTAAGCTGTCCATGTATCAAGTAAATAGTCTAAATGTCCAAATCCCAAATTATAAATAAATTAAAATAGATATATCGTGTTTAGTGTGAAATGGAAAGTCTAATTGAGTAGGTACATTCTGAAAATATTCACGAAGATTCAATTAAAAAACGTAACTAAAATAATTCTAAATAGA